>JAVTVY010052216.1:0-28109 GCA_036873755.1 Hanleya hanleyi | reverse complement strand
CCATGTTAAGTTCACTGACCTGGCTGACCAAGATTTAGGCCATTGTCACTTGATTGGTTGTTTAGCATGACCTTGATTTTTTAAATACACATGCTAGATGCTATAATTATTTATTATTAATTATTAAATGGCAAACCAATTGTATATGAATATGAAGAAAATGATTAAGTTTTACTCATGAATATTTAAATCCCTCATCTATTTTAATTATTTGCCCTTAAAATATAGATGATGGCTGGTCACGCTAAACAACCAATAAAGTGACAATAGCCTTGCATGTATTTTCAAATGTCCCGGAGGTCAAAATTATGTGAATAGCTCTCACAGTTTCTTGTGGTCACAATATCAAAAGAGCAAATTGAGCTGAAAGTAGTGCTTCAATCTCTTGATTGCCAACTTCAGTAGAGTCCTGTCAAGAGAATTTTACACCTGAAAGCAATGCTTTCAGATTGCAGGTAGGCTACATGGCAACTCAGCTTGTAAATTATTGTAAAACTGAAGTTTCAGTGCACGATTGACAAGCAAACGAATTCACCAAAACTGATGAAACAAAAAAAGTTATGATAAAATCTGAAAGTACTATAGAGACGCAAGTAAATGCGTGCAAAATTAGAAAACTTTTTTACATTAGGTAAAACTGAATTCAAAATATGTTTGTCCATTAAACATTATGTACAGAATACTACATGTATGAATATGTATTTTCAAGTTTTCTGGATAAATAAGATTGTTTCCCCCTGCGCTCCATTCCTAAAGTTATTTGAGGTGCACGTGTTATACCCTCTGACATACATGCACCTGTATCATTCCCCAACTGTAAATGATTACAAGTATATTTGGCAGTTAATTACTATATAAACATAGTATCTAATTAATTATGCATGCAGATTGGACCACTCTTTGTTTATCCCATTCATTATACGGCAGTACTAATGTGTGTCTGTATAATAGTCACGTAAACTATGGCTTGATGATAAAGTTGAAATTACATCTGCTGTATATAACTGGGGGATTATACAGCTAAGCTAGTGGTGAAATATGACAGCATGTTCAATATGATGAGCCATTAAAATAACTTTGGCATGAGTCGACTGTTAAAGACCCGGCAATTTGGATTTCCCTCCTCAACATAGTGAATATCAGCATTGATATTTAACGTATTATAACAGTTTGTGTTTTCTCTCTCTTCCCATGTACCTGCTGCTGTCTTGCTGCGCTGATCTTACCTCTGTGATTGTCGCCGCCTTTTACCCATTGCCTATTACATCATGCCTATTACCAAACTGGAAATCAAAGCAGTAAGTATACAAGTTGTACCAATGTTGTATTAATCCTGTCTGAATGTGATGGATTTCTCAATGTTTCACATTTTATTTCAGGAGCAATCAAACAATGTACATGCCCATAAACTTATACATGTATATTGAAATTACGAGAGAAGGTCGAAGGCGAAGGATCAAGTTTGAGTTTTAACTCATTCACATGGTACAATGTAAATTACACTGTATGCTGCCTAGCCTGCATCTACATGTAGGAAACATGAATAAATTGGGCAGTACGTCAAGTACATTGTACATGTTCTGGCTGACAAACGATGTCCTGGTCCTAAATTCCCAGCGAAGGTAAAGTTAACACCATTCATAAACATACATAAGCTTATAAATGTGTAATCCAACAAGGATGTTGAAAATGGTGTTGAAACTGTTAGAATGTACATGTACAGGGATTCATAGAAGTCATTTTGTTTAGGACCGTTATTGGTCAAATTGAGTTTTTCACGCAGCAAATTGAGTTTTTAGCGTGCTTTTAGGGGTGCAAATTGAGTTTAATAATATTTTTAGGACCAGTTGCATTATATACCACATACATGTATAATTTAATCATGATTGTGATTTCATAGGAATAAACAATTCTGTTCACCTGATCAATGTGTCCTGTTGTCTTTTTTTTTGCATGAAAATGCAGCTAGATAACATCCTCATTTCTCTACAATAGTCAGAAGTTATGGAAAATAACTTTGAAATCAAGTTTTTTAGGCCTACTCAAATTATTACCATTACGATATACAGATAAAGTGCCGTAAATAAATCAATTTATGGAGAAAAACCAGTGCCAGACAATGTTATAGCATAGGAATCCGTATCCCAGTCGGGCGGGTCAGTGACAGCTGATGGAACACCTAATCTATTGTTCTCTGTAACTAAACGAATTTATAGATAACAACTAAAGACGTTGATTAGCTGGTTACTAACAGCCGTTTCCAACCAATTGCTCTCTGCTCTTGTTTAGCGAGAATTGTCCGGGAGAATTTTAGCTAGATCAGCCTACAATAAGCTCAATGAGCAGCTTGCCCTAACCTGTTAAAAAATTACAACTTTATTCAAATATCTGACGAAATCAAGAAAAAATCAGAACTATCAAGGCAGAACAATTTATTCAAATAAACGAATCAACTCCTAAGAAATGAAAATGAAATATTTAGATCGTCAAATGACAATGCGCTGCAGTGTTGTCTACACGTGTTGTTGTTGTTGTTGTTGATGCGTGTGAACTTTCATTTTCAAACAAATTCTCAATCCAGACCATCCACTTCCAGTTGTTAAGTTTTGAGTTGTCAGTAATAAACTTCAAGCAGTCAGTTTTAAGTATTAAGTCCCTCTGTCATTCACCTGTCATTCAAAACGTAGAATTTCTTGATGATGAAAGCATTCGGAGGATCGGCCGTTTCCCGGCAAATGGAAAGCACTCTCTGTATTGATTTCTCTAAGAGTCTCGCGAGAAAGTCTTTCGGGAACCCTTCGTAACCTCGCAACTAAGCAATTTCGAAGGGCACCCGAGCTACATATTAGAGTCATGTGAATTTCCATAAAATGGCGGGTTGTTTCGCTCCGTGTCGAGCTGCGGTTTTCTCCGCCAACACGTGTAAATAAATATTGAACAGTAAGTTACGCAATTCATATTCAGTTTCAATTAGCTCAAATTGAGTTTTTCGTCTCGGTTGAAATTCAGTTTCTCTAAATTATTGGTCACAATTGGCCACAAATTCAGTTTTCATTATTTTTTTCCCCCACAAATTGAGTTTCTCAATTTTTTTTAGGACCGATAACCGGTCCTAAAAGGCAACTTCTATGAATCCCTGATGTATAATATTGTATACATGTACACAGGCCTTGCATTGTTGAACACTCCCTACATCCAACCATCGCCAGCCGGTGAAACGGTGGTCAGCCGGTGAGGCTATTTTCGCAACACATGTGAGATGGTGTTAGAAATTTGGATTTCTTTCGCATACATACACAATATGTGAAATTACACAGCGTGTGCTACATGTACATGTATTTTGAGAAAAAAAAGGGTCTAAATCAAGTCCTTAAACACACGAACCCCTTGGACCAAAATGCCATTTAACCTGGTGATGTGCTGCAGTGGCATTATATCTCCACTGCTAGAAAATGTTTTTGGTCCAAGGGGTCCTTCGGGTCTAAATGTGTGTTTAAATGACTAGATTTTGTATTGTGAGAGGGAGTCACTTTCGTCAGTACAGTACATCATATGTAATCTCTCTATAGCGCTGTTATTTTGGGGCCAAATTTGAATGACACGCCTTACATGTATAAAAAAGATAAAATGATATGCATTGATCAGGCAGGGCCATATCCAGAGTCATTTTGATACCTGTTAAGGGGTATGGGCGCCCAAACTGTACAGGCAATTTTAATGCTTTTTACATACAAATGCGCCCAAATACATACAAATGCATCCCAAAAAAGGCAAGAAAGGGTGTCCCCAAATAAACTCTGGATATGGCCCTGTCAGGTTTATTAATTATGGGGACATGATAACACCAGCCTAATATCAGAATCAGTGAGCTATATTGAGGCACCTTATGGTGAGGCTAGACTGTATTACTCTCCATTACTTTCTTTTTTCCCAGGAGAGTGATCAATAGCTCTCCTGGGGGGTAGTTAGGTGAGTGATGGAGAGGGAGAATGATCACACCCCTTCAGTTAAAAGTGAGAGACAGACTACCAAATGGGTTGCCTAAACGTCTTGTTTTAATATATCTCTGAATGATACAGGTTACAATGGGAACAGTTAATATTACATGTAACACCCCAGTACATAGGCAGACTCTACATGTATATGGGTCCACAGATGAATGAGTTATAAATGGCATGAATGAATATGGATGAACTTACTTGTCCCTCCATCCCATTCCCATGACTCTTGGCTACTGTACATGTATGTGCATCACTCTTTAGAACCAAACCACAGGGAGAGACAAATAAATTATGCAAGGCACTGGCAATTTGGCAAATATGTGATTAGGCTCAACTAGACAAGAGTTCCTGAATGTGGATCTGTGTACAGTACTATAAAATTGAAGACTGGCCAAGTTGTGTAAAAGTGTTAACTTAGAACAGTTTGTTAATATTGTCCCGCCCCCTTTCCTGTTGAGCAGTTGGAATCTCCCTTGCTCAGTTTTAACTACATATGTGGTGGGATTAAGTTTCACTCAATGTTAAAGCTGTTTCAGAACTTTAGTTTTAGTCCACTGCACTGAAGGCCAATGATGACTGGCTATGCAGCCTGGCCCAAGATCAACCAAACCAGCTGCCAGATCAAGTTCACATGTGTTTGGGTTGATTGCAGCAGTCTACTGGCTGGCTCAGTTCACCATCACTTAACATGCTTAGTCAGTGCTGACACTCTCAGGCCTGCTACTCAAATTATAGTCTCACTGTAAACTTAGTGCGAGTGACGGAAGAATACAGGAAAAAATGTCGGAAGGATCTGCTGCAGTCCAAACCCGGTCTACCCCACCACCAGCATCAGCTTCGGCGGCGTCCACGGGCCCCAGTTCTGTTGGAGGTCGAGACCGCGGCGTACCTCCCCCCACTCCGGAAAAGCCGGATAAAGCCACACTGTTACAGAGGTCGAGTTTCCGTCGAGAAGCGGACCTAGCCAACAACATGGAGAAAGCAAAGTATGAAAACAGAAACAGTCCTAGTCGAAGTGGAACTACTACCAATCCTGGAGACAAAAATTCATCTTTCTCCAATGGTGAACGGTCGCCATCGCCCGCTCAGACTTCTGGCGGGTCTAACGTGACTCGGTTTATTGCGTATTCGGAGCGATCTGGTGTCAATAGTCCCAGCAGCGACGGCCCCTCGAGTCCCGACAGTAACAAAGACATTCAGGCTATTAAACCAGGAATAGTAAGTTTTGTATATTGAACTACATGTACATATGAGTGTCTTAATGAGCATGTGTACCGTACACTATATTTATTACATTTTAGGTAAAAAAAAAAGAAGAGCTGAAGATTATAGATGACAGAAATTGTTCATTCCCTCTTTGAATCTTTCTTGAGCTCAAGGACCCATGGGGAAATTGAGAGCAAACAACAATACATCTACATGTATAGTGTGATTTTAGGCATCTTTTTGCATGGTGGCATGACATGTCCTTTGCATTGACAGCATGACTTCATATAAGGACTAGCTACCATTAGGAAGCAATGGTTTTACAAAACTTTACAAGTTTCAAAAGCTTCTTCCTACTAGTCAGGTTAACAGAGATCATCAAACTAGATTTCTGGATACATGTAATGATTAATGTTAATCTTCAAAGGTAACCTAGTTTTGTGATGCCCTTTGTGGGGATATTGGTGGATTGGTGATGAGTGAATAATTTGTTGCCTGTTATTATGGGACCAAGCATTAATGTATGTGGTGGAACATTCACTGAAGTGGATGTATCATGTAGCTCAATTTGATGATGAACTGACAACATGTAAACATGAAAAGTAAACAAAGTAAAAGAAAGAGCGTTGAGTAAATAGACAGTCATTGTTACGCTGTGATTGAGTTTGGGGGAAAATACTCATGTAGACATGTACATGTAGTCTAGACATTCACGACTTCCTTGCACAAATACAGTAAGAGCAGCACGGATTTCAAATACACAAGTAAAGAAAGGAAGTATGAATTACGAATACAGAAGGGAAGCATGGATTTCAAATACACAAATACTGTTTAACTTTTTTAAGGAAGCATGGATTTCAAATACACAAATACAGAAATCTATGGGAAGCATGGATTCCAAATATGCCAGGGTACTAGGAAGCATGGGTTTCAGATATGGGTACATGTACAGTAGAAGATCAGTTGAAGATTTAGCAAACAGTTCAACATCAGGCCAGCCAAAAGTATAGTGGTCACGCACCTCACAGTTTTTATAGTAAATTATTGTAAGAGGCAGGGTATATTTGCCATTTTTTAAGTCTTTATTGTTTGAGAATGGTCAAAGTGTGAAAAGAAACTCTAAACTCCCAAATATCATGCCTAGTGTTTGGAAACAGTGGCTCTGATCTTTTGATTCGCGACTCCAGAGTCGGATTACGATTGATCGTATCGAGCTGTTGTGATTGTTCTAGTTGACATTTCTATTGTAATTCCACAATTTCAAAAAGCTACAACTTAATGCCTTTGTTGATGTCATCACACCCAATTGTTATGCGAAGAACACCCTCATACGATCAATACGATGTTCTAAATCGGTGCTGTACATTTATACAATGTGATCGTAATTCGATTCTGATATCACGGGTCAGAGGTTATGACTCCAGTACGTTTTCACCAGATCTGTCCACTTTTGTCATTTCATAGGACAAAAAGCTGGAACATTGCTCACATTGCTTCTCTGTATGTTTTCTTGCAGTGTGTAGAGGGTATTTGGTACCTTTAACAAATGCGGGAGTTGCACAATACAGGGTTCCGGCCTTGGCCGCTAGGATCGCCTTTGTCTTTATTTCCGTTTCATACCACTTCTATCGTCTGCTAGGCACAGCTGAGTGGGCTGGCTGATCGTTTCGCTTGGACGCGTAGCGGGCGATAACTCTCCGTAATAACCACCGCCCAGCCGCCAGGATCGCTATTATCACCGGAGAACGGCATTTCCGTTTTTCCGTTTTTCATTTTGTTTTTCACTTCAGACTTTGCGAGATAACGACACCCACAAAGAATGATTATGACAATAGTATATGACTGCTGTGAACATAACTCATTTCTTTTGTATCCTCGTAAACGTCCGTATAGAAATAAAGACGTCTTTTAGTTTTCATACTATTTCAGTCATCCCGCGGGCCTGTTTTATATTCGGCATATTTGTCTTTCACCATTGCTAACGTATATGGCGGCACAATCGAATAAACTACGACAGGTTTCTATCGATTATATCAAGTATTGAACTTAAAATCATATAAATCAACCACATACCTTAAAGCAAACACGCAGTTGCTGCTATTTTCATATCAATTTCCATGTCGGCTGCTTTTTCGCGATAAACCGGAAATGTCATTCGCCGCGATCCTGGCGGCTGGGCGGTGGTTATTACGGAGAGTTATCGCCCGCTACGCGTCCAAGCGGAACGATCAGCCAGCCCACCCAGCTGTGCCTAGCAGACGATAGAAGTGGTATGAAACGGAAATAAAGACAAAGGCGATCCTAGCGGCCAAGGCCGGAACCCTGTATTGTGCAACTCCCGCATTAAAAATCCTCCCCTTTCCCCTACCCTAAATAATTAGCATGTAACACAAGTGTCTGAATTATCAAGGATACATAAAGCTAATATACCAGTACTCCGACCTACTACATGTAATTAATACATTCATAAATAAGCTTGCACATATACATGTATCAATGTTCCTCACATCTAAGTTGAGTTTTGGAACTATTAGAATGTCCCAACAAAGTCACCACTCCCCAGACCTCACTGATATCCAGCTGTTGTGAAATAACATCATTCAAACACATATATACATGTGTGACCCCTTCCCAGTGCTAATCTCAGAAATGTGTGTTGTATTCCACCGGGTCTTCTTCCTCACATGCACTGTATTAGTCTGCAGACTGTATTTGCACCCATGTGGATAGACATTCCATTCCTTGACCAGGTTTATGTTTAACCATGGTGGCTAACCAGTGCTGACTGTTGGTCAGATATCTACAGAACTTTAGGAAACTTCATATCAGAATGGGCTTTTTTGTGTGCAGCCTGCAGGATTGAACCAAAACCATTTCACATCAAGTTGGAAACTGTAAGATGTTCCTCCAATAATTCTATCACAGGATTGGAAGTGAAATTTCCCGCCATAAAATCTGGGGGTGATCCAATTTATCAGAAGAGGTAAGGAAGTTGATGGTTCAAAGTCATGTTGTGCATGTAATTCATTATGTAATCCATGTACTTCATTATTTCAATGATTTTGGAGGCTGATCAAATTTATTAGAAAATTTTCCCCCCAAAAGATCTGGTGATTGAATTCGGATTGTTGTGGGGGGGATTTTAGAGCACAAAACAAAAATGTACCAGCACACATTGCAAACAGCTTTGTTCTCACTGGCCTCTAGCGCAAAAATAAAAAATAACAACTTTGGTGCACTTTTCTTAAGCTACTGGGACACGAAATACTTCAAATAAAACCAAAGTACATAGACTGATATTTCCATCAGTAACTATGAAGAATATGAAAACCTTTACATTTCACCTTCAACTCAAGTATAATTTGCTGTAATCTCTTCTAGAGTTAATGTAACTACTGTCGTTGATAAACATGAAACGCATTTATGGTCAATTCACATCACACGTTTAGTCTTTTTGCAGATAGATTGTTTGTCTATCATCAAGTCATCAACAATTATGTTGACATACATGTACATGTACTGTGTATGCAGGCAGCTCTGGCCACAATGTACACCAACAAATAAATATTGTTCAAGGCCTGTACTGAAGGCCTGTCAAGTTTTAGCACCCATCACTCGCATTGCATGAAAAATTTGCGTATCAACTCTTTAATCTTGAAATTAGCTCTGGCTTTAATTTTTAGCCCACCATCACCAGATGGTGGGCTGTTCAAATCGCTTTTCGTCCGTGGTCCGTCATCCGTCCGTCCGTCCGTAAACAATACTTGTTATCGCGATTTCTCAGGAACTACTTTATGGATCTTTCTCAAATTTGGTACACAGGTTCTCCTTGGGGTCTAGTTGGGTCATTCCATGAAATGGGGTCACCATCAAGCACTCAAATTTAAAACCAGTGAATTTCCTAAAATATTACACTAATTTGAAAGACATTTATTCCTATTTAATGCAAGATACAAGTAGATATACATAAGATAACATCTTCGTTATATGTACACCAATTACTTTTTTGAGGACCATCTGTGTCAGCATATGAGGACATCCACAGACCCCAAAAATGTGACATTGCAAACATTGCCAATAAAACAACTTAAAGTATCGATCTGGCCATCGTCTTTCAATTTATTTCAGTTTATTTCATATCAGTCACACTTAAATGCAGGTTCTGGATGCATGAGACCCTTAAAATTCAGGTAGCGTGTGTAACGCATGGTGTCCTCTTTTGTTACTTACCTTACCTCTTACCTGTCATCAAGAAAAGGTCATTCAGTGGTCATTCAAAACTATTCTTGAACCAGGCTAATCTTGTCTATTATCGATCCAAATATGACAGGATTTCGATGTGTCCTTAATAGCTGTAGTGAGAATATACTTTTATATTTCGCTTTCGTGTCCACTTCGTCGCCATGTACGTCCGTCCGTACGTCCGTCCGTTACCGCATTTTAGGCAAAACCGCTTGAGACACAGCCACCAAATTTTCAACACTTATTTATCTAGTGCTAAACCAGACGCCTATCGAAAGTGGCTCCCCTCGGCCCATATTTTACAGAGTTCTGTCCCTTTACAGATATATTAATTTCTATTTCTGTCCTATATGCCTGAATGTAACCAGCTATATCTGCAGAACTGTTTTTCGGTATAGCTACTATATTTTGGACACTTATTTATATTGTTGTATTCTAAAAGCCAACAAAGGATTACTCGCCTCGGCTTATGGAGTTATGCCCCTTTCTGATGTAATAATCTCCGATTTTGTTATTTGTAGCTGAATGTACAAGTTATTTCTGCAGATCCATGTTAGGTACAGCTTATTCGTCTCGGTTCTTATTTCACAGAGTGCTAAGTCAGACGCCTATCGAAAGTGGCTTCCCTCGGCCCATATTTTACAGAGTTCTGCCCCTTTACAGATATATTAATTTCTATTTCTGTCCTATATGCCTGAATGTAACCAGCTATATCTGCAGAACTGTGTACGGTATAGCTACTATATTTTCGAAACTTATTTATATTGTTGTATTCTACAAGCCAACAAAGGATTACTCACCTCTGCTTATGGAGTTATGCCCCTTTCTGATATAATAATCTCCGATTTTGTTATCTGTAGTTGAATGTACAAGTTATATCTGCAGATCCGTGTTCGGTACAGCTTACATGTATTCGTCTCAGTTCTTATTTTACAGTAGTGCCGAGTCAGATACCTATCAAAAGTGGCTCCCCTCGGCCCATACTTTACAGAGTTATGTCCCTTTACTGATATATTAATTTTTATTTCTGTCCTATATGCCTGAATGTAACCAACTATATCTGCAAAACTGTGTTCGGTATAGCTACTGTATTTTTTAAACTTATTTATATTGTTGTATTCTACAAGCCAACAAAGGATTATGCCCCTTTCGGATGTAATAATCTTCGATTTTGTTATCTGTAGCTGAATGTACAAGCTATATCTGTAGATCTGTGTTCGGTACAGCTTATTTGTCTCGGTTCTTATTTTACAGAGTGCTAAGTCAGACGCCTATCGAAAGTGGCTCCCCTCGACCCATATTTTACAGAGTTATGCCCCTTTACAGATATATCATTTTTCTATTTCTGTCCTATACATGTATGCCTGAATGTAACTAAGTACCAGTATATCTTGATCATCTCACATAGAACTATCTCTTCCCCAATTCACACTACACATGGGTCTCAATCACTTGGGGAAAGCCGAGGGGTTTTGATTAGATCAATCTCATGTTTTGGCATGAATTACAATGTGCAGCAATGGAACCCAATATTTGTGACATGGCTGGTCGAGCCACTTTAGAGCAGGGGCCGTATGATGACACAGCTGCATAAAATAGGGTGAAAGTAGTATCGTGCTATTTCGCGTCCTCAACAGTTACGTTTGCCACTTTGTTACATGCGTGACTAACAAATGTTCATTCCAGAAGAAAGAAAGACAAATTAAGACCAGTTTTGCATATAAAATGTTCATGTGCCATGATCAGTTTGATGGTAAAAGTCCCGAGTCTGATGGCGACATAGTATGGTGATTGTACTTGATGTATGCGAATGGACACGAAGCCATTTTCGTGTCCATGTTACATGCACAACTTGATTGGATGGAGGCAGTCGACTAAGAATAGGATTAAATATTCTAACAATTTGATCATGTTTTTATTCTATTTGATACTCAAATCAACATGTTACGTGGTGAATTTTGTATATAGTTTGGTGTCTTTGTTACACGCGCAACTTCATTATTTTATTTTTCTCCCAAATTGTGGAATATTATCTGTTTTCTTATGTTTTCCGAATTTCTGTATATCAATATTATCCCCGACTCAGTGCAGCCATGAATTGGCATCTTTTCAAAATTGATTTGCATGTCACACTTTGGTACCCCCATTTCATGGAATGACCCAGTTGTGCAAGATACCGTTTTTGGTCCGATTCGAAAATCCAATATGGCCACCAGGCAGCCATCTTGGATTTCCCCATGAAATCTTATCGCGATTTCTCAGGAACTACTGCATGGATCTTTCTGAAATTTGGTACACAGGTTCCTCTTGGGGTCTAGTTGTGCAAGATACCTTTCCTAGTTCGATTCGGAAATCCAATATGGCCACCAGGCAGCCATCTTGGATTTCTCAGTGAAAAATTGTTATCGTCATTTCTCAGGAAGTACTGCATGGATCTTTCTCAAATGTGGTACACAGGTTCCCCTTGGGGTCTAGTTGTGCAAGATACCTTTTTCGGTCCGAATCGAAAATCCAATATGACCACAAGGTGGCCATCTTGAATTTCCCCTTGAAACATTGTTATCGTGAATTCTCAGGAAATATTTCATGGGGCCTAGTAGTGCAAGATACCTTTTTTGGGTCCGATTCGAAAATCCAATTAATACGGTATTCTCGAGTTGTGACGTTGCATCACAAGATTCGGCGGATCAAACGGTTGGGCATATTCTATATATTGACTATAGAGAATATCCATACCTTCACCTTCCATATCAAGGAGTTCAAATAATTCGGAATTAAAATGTATTTCTTCAAATTTTAAATCAGTTTTCTTTAGTCCATGCAGTAGCAAGTGAAATGCCCCACCCTTTCGTCTGCCGGCGGGTCGGCTACATGAAGGGACGTCACTCTTGTGACTCAACATCACAACTCGACAACTGTAGACTACTGCATGTTTCGATCCAAGGAAGATAATCTGGATTCAGGCACTTTCGAAGTTTCAACATTAGTGCGCGGACCGGATCCCTTCAGTATTAAGTATTGTACCATCTTACTATTTTCGAGCATGGTACATGTATCTTAAAAGAGATATCTCAAACTAGCCCAGAAACAGAACAGAATTAGCATTCGTTCCTAATTATAAAATCTTTTGTTTCATAGCTCATGCCAAAGTGTCAAAGAGATTGGTCTTCGCTTCCAGTACCCAATGATGACACGTGCAAAAAAATAAATAAAAAAAATACTACAAAACGGAGGCGAAGGATCCTCCGTACATGTACATTCACTTTCAGACTAACTTTGCTCATTTCTCTTGTATTATAACAACCGACATACATGTAAGTACAGTTTCAAGAAATCTTGAAACTCCTGAAACTTAGATTATATCTTGGTGTTTTTCAGTGTCGCTTTTTCGATCTTTTTCGCTCAGATTCGAAATTCTGTGAACAAAATCAATCATTTGTTCTTTAATAGTAACAATGAACAAAAAGATCCTCTAGTCATTAGCTTACAATTATCGGACAATGGTGGGCGTCAAAATCTTTCAGGATCTCTCGTTAATAAACAAACAACTGTTTTCACAATTAGGCAGCCCCACATCTAAGCAGCAGTAAAATTATTAAGTCTACATTACAGGTGTATTAGCTAGTATCAACATCAAACGACAAGCAAACTGCACCCATAGTATTAGCCACGTTGCATCACAATTCACTGAACCTCAATAAGAACGATTTATCTTTTTTTGGTCAGAAATAACATTTAAAACATCAAACCATAATGATTGTTTCAGTTAAACAATAAGACTGGGCATGCTGGGTGATTTGAAGCCCCATTGAATATGTTGAAATTCATGTCCAGTGATATATACAACTTCCAATAGAGGTATTAATTTAAGTCATTCCGTCTTATAACATTGTCAAAACCACTAGTGAATAGTGTATATGTTTGGATTCTGGCAGAATATATTTTATCAAGCTATAGGAGAAATGATACTCATGGTAATGACCAAAGAATCTACATGTATAATAACGAAACCCTTACTTCAGTTATACCATAAGACGGGGCATGCTGGATGACTGACATGATAGCATTCAGTCAAAATTTGCTTCGAGATATATTCAGTATTTTCTCAAAATGTTGGCAACATTTGAACAATATGATTGATTTGTCACACTGAACTAGATCCTTTTATAGTTGTTGTATGAATTTGAACACACATGAGGGAATGCATTTAACATCTGCTGCTTATTGAATTCTGTCTGAATCCAAGAGTGAATTGGAATTGACCCCATGATGTGACACCATGCAGATGGAACTATCATCATGTGTTAAGGCATATAACACCCCCCCCCCCCTCCCACTTTATTTCCACATGCATGCCATGTAACTACAATAAGCACATGAAGTCATGTATTTCGGCAAATACCCCCAACCCCCACCCCCATCCCCATCCCACATGCAAAAAATGCGAATCCCTCAAACTTACTCTCCCGCCACCATCCCAGCATCTCTCCAAGTCAAACTACAACACTCAAACAGTAAGAGTTGTTACAAAGGCTAACCTATAAGCAGAGAGTCGAAAAAGCAATTCTCTGAGATTGATTTGGTAGTTCTGTTGGGACATTTTGTAGTCCTTATATAAATTGAGCTTTTGAATGTTCTACCATGCATCTCCATTGAATAGATTTTAAATAAAGACTGCATACATGTATGAGTACATGTTTGATTAAATTGTCAGTGTGTATTTCAGGGTTCAAATTAAGTGCTGATAATCACTGATATATGTTCTTATCAGTCACCCATTAATCACAGCCCTTGTTGTGGTGAGACGGACTGCATAGAAAGATTTGCACTTAGAGATCCTGAAACTCAAATGTATGTATCTATTCTTGAGAGTCTTCGGACTGGATCTCTCCTTTTGCAAAATATTTCAATGAAACAGACTGTAATTTTTTATTGAGCCCTTAATTTTAGTTGCGGAAAGCTTGATCTAGGAATCTAAATCATGTCTGTCCCTGTCCAGAAAACGTAAAGCAAAAATGCCAAAGTGGTTTTCTTGCTGAAGAGCAGACAGTCTACACACAGTGTGAAGCAGAGGCATGAGAATTCTGGGTAATTGCACTTGATGACACCAGTGACTTTTGCTATCTCTCTTTCACTCGTGTTACATTGTCACTCACGTTACCAACTTCATTGAGCTGACTAGCAGTAACTGTTAGGTGTATGATCATTGTTATACGCCCGCCAAAAGACGGACGTATTATATGATGGCGGTTTCCGTCCATCTGTCCGTCCGTCGTGTCCGGTCTATATCTGGGACAGTTTTCTATCTACAGTTCTAATTTTTGGTGAGTGGATACCCTACAGGGAGACGATGTGTTGCGTACCAAAATGAAGGTCAAGGTCAAAGGTCACTGGCCTAAAAAACAGGAAATCACTGAAGTATTCATGTACGGTCTATATCTGTGAACATTTTCTATCCACAGCTACAATTTTTTTGTGAGTGGATACTCTAGGTGGAGATGATGTGTCGCGTACCAAAATTGAGGTCGAGGTCAAAGGTCACTTGCCTAAAATCAGGAAATCATTGATCGTTGACAGTTTTCTATCTACAGTTCTAATTTTTGGTGAGTGGATGCCCTTGGGGGGAACGATGTGTTGCATACTAAATGTAGGTCAGAGGTCAAAGGTCAGTGTGACCGAAAAATCAGGAAATCATTAAAAATTTCTAATTTATTGTGAGTGGATTCAGTAGAGGAAGATGAAGTGTCGCATACCAAAATGTAGGTCAAGGTCGAAGGTCAATGGTCACTGTGACCCATAGTATTAGCCAGCCACACGTCTTCCCGTCTTTGAGACGGGCAGTCAGTCAGTGAGACGCCGAGACGGGCGGTGACAAACTGAGACGGGTACTCATAATTATTGTATTAAAACCCCTATGCACGAGACGGGAAGGATGTCCGACATCACAAGAAGCTTCAAACAAAACTGGGCCGCTTAATTATCCCGAGCTTTATCATGATGATTAAAAAAATGCGTCCATATAAACTGTAAACGTACTCGCAGTCGGAGTCCAGGTGAAGAAGTTCGCCCCACTTGTTTCTCAGGATACATAAATACAGGGGTTCCGCTAGGGTCTATTTGGGTCCGTCAACTGAACGAAAAAAAAAAAAATCCCCTTTTGGTCCGCTTGTTAAGAAGCAAAATGATAGCTAAAGGTTTAAAATGTTACTTTATATCCCTCCAAGTCTTCTATTCATGAATATCAATGAAAACAAATGTGGGAATTCACATTTGAAAAGACGGCAATTGCCGGAATTAGGACAATGTCTTGACGGTTCTCTGAAGCGCGTGGAAAATTTCCTGCTTCCCGAGGTATGATAGCACTCCATTTTCAGCTGACAGTCTGCGACTACAGTCTGTCCATCCAGTCAGGTTCCTTGTGTTTAGTGCTCTTCCAGCGCAGGCCACGGAACTGAAAGTAGAAGCTCTGGAATGTCGAGTTAATAACTGTCACCATTCGTGTATATTATTAGATCATCTGAGGGCATAATTTTGTTTGCCATGATGTTTTTCATATATTGATGTAGACCCGTTAGGGTCTGATGACCCTAGGGTCATCCAGATATATATATAGGGGAGCTGTAACTCTTGTAACAGAAAGTGCCCGGTTTACTCTTGCACAAAACAAAGTTCCTGCACTGAAAGAAATAGTTCTGAAGCTTTTTCTTCTTGATAACCTGTTTTTTGGCTTTTGAATTCTTTTTGTTGTTCTTTTATGTAAGCTGAATATAGTAGATGTGTTTTGATGTTTTTTCAAGTGCTCAGTTGTTGTTTTTGAGGGTTTAATGTTTCTAGGTAAAAGTATGTCGTCTGCTAGACCAGAGACTGTCGTCTGCTAAACCAGGGACTATAAGAGGAAAATGCTGGTTGATTTTTGGTCTGTGTATGTCACAATTTTTTCGACATGAAATGGCTTGTTTGGTCAATATTAATGTATATTTGTTGTATACTGCATTTCCAATTTCATGTTCCTCTTCATTTTCCTCATTTCTTTGTTTTCACTGTGTTTGAAAGGAAATTTTGGCAAATGAATTTGAGAGTTCCCTCTCCTTGAGACCCTCTTCAGCAATGTGACATAGCCACTGAAGCCAGTGGTTTTCATGTACATTGTACCTATAGCAAAGTGTGGGTAGCTTTTTAGGTCAGTTCTTCTGCTGACCCAGTTTTGTCAGCTTTAGCAACTAATATGTACAAGTAGCTTACTCAGAGTAATATTGGCCATAAATTCTTTTGTCATTAATCCATGATATGGTAAAGAGTTAATTACCAACAGCTTGATCAAGTGTCATATCCAAATCCTCTAACCAGCCCTCTTCCATAAAGAATTAGAGCATTTCCACAAAGTGGATGCTCTTATGTTTTCATGAGAAACGGCTCCGCCGGATTCGCTGCCGCCGCCGCGACTTAAACGTGAATATCTCTGAAATCCTCTGAAACCGTTAAATATTTTTGGGTCAGACTTTGTGTGCTATCTGCTTAGGCCTGGGAAATTTGTCTGGTTGTGTTTCGATACCCGCTGCTCACCACTAGGTGGCGTTGTAGTCAGAGTATAGGTAAACCTGTCTCTGACGATTTCGTCTGAACGGCTTGTCTGATTTCTTTGAAATTTTATTACAATGGTCTTGAAGGATAGTCAATGTGCTGAAAAGATTTTGGTGTAGCTGGCATAACTATAAATGCAAGTTTTTTGCATCTCAAAAAAAAAAGTTTTTCTTCAAATGAAAATTAACCAATTCGCTTGGAGAAATATTTAAAAACTGTTCTATTCTAGGTTGCCAAGCATAAATATAGGATTGCCGACATGATAATTCCCTTTCGGTGCGAACCAATTTGCCATTTAAATGAAAAATCTCATTTATCTGACTTAACATCAAAACCTCCATGACCATTATCACGATTAGTTTTTTTTCTATTAAACTCTTATGTGCCATCTCCCTAGAGCTTTAGATTTCACCTGCTTGTTTTTCGTGGCATTTGGTCGTCACTAGGTGGCGCTATACACATGAATGCAGGTAAACATGTGTAACTTTATATCTTCTGAACAACGTGTTTGATTTCCATGAAATTTGGGTATAATGATCTTGCAAGATAGGCAAAGGACTGACAAGATTTTGGTGGTGTTGGCGAATCATGGAGATGCATTTTTGCATCTCAAAATAATATTTTGTTTTCACAAAAATGGAAATTTGCTTCTTAACTCTTTCCCCCATAGACTTGTGGGGAATTTTCTCTCTCTGACCCATAATAGATTTGTAATGGCGTAGGTCTTTAACCCATGGACTGATTTCAATTTTCATACGTTTCCAGCGATGTAAAATATCCCGTTTTATGTCCCATGTCATGTGGAAAAATATTTACCAATGGTCTCCCACAGACCCATTCTACGTAATTTGTTCACGTTTTATATCAATATCAGCAACGTTTAATCTAAAAATAAGTAATCTTGCGAGAAAATGTGTTGTGTCTGCTTTCCGTCTGTTGGAAATCACGAAAAAAAGCGAAGAAACTGTCGCATTTTAGCTATGTTTTGCAGCGTTCTGTTGTTGTTGTTCCGCTGCAATTCCTAGGTTATCGTATACCATTGAAAAGCTTATTTTCCGTACATTCGGGATTTGGCAGTGATATCATGAGATGGCAGGTATAGAACGAGCTATAACTGAAAAAGTCCCATGTACTTCCTTTAACTCATTCGGTACCGTAAGTGCCATTTGGCGTCGCAGATTTGGGCCTCCTCAACCCCATGACGCCATATGGCGCAAATCATAACTGTCGTGGGAAAATAGAATTTTCATATCTAAGCATTGTCAAATGTAATTAAAGGCCTATATGTTTACGAAGCTTATTTTCTCACGTAACAATTTCTGAAATTTGGATTTGACTAACAGAGAAATTATTTCAAGATCGTTGTTTGAAAACGCAGATAAAAAATAAAATCACGAAAATTTCCAAAATGAAGTCGGCCGTATACACCACCGTTGGAATTCTTATTTTCCTGGTCTGTTCAGGAAGAAATATCACGTAAACCATACATATATCGAAAGATAAGATCGCTATCTATCATTTTCATATTGAATGAAAAATATAACGAAATAAAATTATAATCCGAGAAGAGATCTGTGAGAACATCGCGCCGTTTCGGCAGACATTTGCAAATGTTCAAATACCTGGAAGAATCATACGATTCCTTGAGAAATCTGACGAATTCACGAGATATTTTCTGTCAAATTTTCTGTCAAGGTACAGGTATATATCCATTGTTGAGAATTCCTACGATCGTATACGTTTAGTAAATTTATTTCCCAAATATTCCTCTATTGTCCGACACCAACTTGTCAGAATTTCCCTCCATCTTTTCTGTTTTGATTTCTCCAAACAAACCCGCGATGAATGAGGCAACCCGATTGGCTCGCCTTGTGACGTAAACGCTCTTATCCAATCCACTTGCCCAAAACAGCGGGCTTATCAGAAAGATCGTTTCGTGAACACTGTTTTCAATCCAATCAAATCTTTCGTTTCACTGGCCATCCGATGGTGATTCTACTACGAGAAGAAAGCTGAATGAATGGGCTTTACAATGATACGTCATTCATTGAAATCGGTTCAGGGAAACGGAGCACAGACGCGATTGAATCAGACGAGAAAAAAAAACACTTCTGCTTCATTATTTTGCGTGTAATATAATCACTATCAACGGAATTTCTACCAGATAAAAACGTTAATTTATAAGTTATATGTGAATGAAATAAATTGAGGAAATTATCATCTTTATCCTGGGAATGGATACTACAATCAGCTATAAATTTTACCAGCCAGAGATTACGTACATCTGAAACCAGACCATGACAATTTCGATGTTATTTTTGTTGAAGCATTTTTTTCAAACAGATAAAAATATGTTTTCATGAAATTTGCATGCATAATTTCATGTATATAATTATAAAAATAACACAAACACAATTTCTGATGCTTGTGTATTTCATCGAGATATAAAGTTTCAAATTTTATTCACTTTCATAAACAAAATATTTTTGAAATGAACTTTTGGTCGACAGCTTCTGTGATGGACATTTGTGCACTGCACACATTGAGACTCAGCTGTGGAGCTACTGGAACTGAGGCCAGAAATGACGCTCGGTACTGAATGAGTTAAGGAGAACTAAGGCTGGTAACAAGGTGAAGTAAAACAGCATCACTGATTGGCCCAAGGTTGAGCGACCTTTTCAGAGGCCCGGCGTGATTGGAGCAGCCGGTTTTTTGCGCGTGGTCGCCATGGCCACGGGTCGACGAGACACAGCGTGGGCAGAGAATGGCGGATAAATTTTAAAACGGGAGATCAACACGGGTCCCGGGAAATGTTTATAATAAACTCATATGGGCAGATTTGACGAGTTAGTCATCAAGGTTAGATACTTTGGTAGTTTATGCTCGCGTTACGTGAAATATTCAGGAATTTGGAAGCAGGTTTTACTATTTTTCGAACGTTTCTGTTGGAGCACACCAAACACATTTGGTGTCAAATCGCGCATTTTCCATCGATTATTTCTGTTCCTCTCCCGATTTCATTTTACCCTTACTACAAAACATACCAACAGTCTATATAGTCAGATTTATTAAAATTTTGGCTTTCTGAAAATGTATAGTTTTAATTAGGTTTTACTCAAAGTAAACGCAAAAAATTGCAAAAGTAATCCATCACATGGGAACTCAGTGACACGTCAAAATCCGTCTTCATGGGTTAGGCGAACACCCGTCAAAACACGCTTACATGGGGATCGACACAAGCCGTCAAAACCTGCTTACATGTATATGGGGGAAAGAGTTAATCAGGGAAAAGTAATTCTATTTTTCTGAACATGAATGTAACATTCCCAGTGTTATAATTCACATCCCTTGTAAGCCAAATGGCCATTTTTTTAAATATATGAAATTCTGATGACTTGAGTCCAATATCTACATTCCCCAGGCCACATCTGAGGATTTTGCGTCATCTTGTAGTTTCGTGATATTGTTCATTGAGTGGCACTATAGGCAGTAAACTTATATACATGTAGCACAATTTATTGGCATTTCATCTGTTCATGAAGTTTATTATTGTCAGACAGACAAAGGATTTTTTGATTGAAATTGAAGGGCCACCTCTCATACGGATTTTGCAGCCCATCAACATAATGCTTGATTTATATCTCATTATACATTCGTGTTTACAATTACTAATTTTGTTAACATTATGATTTAAAAATGGATTGAAAGGACATTGGTGCTGTTAGCGCTTGCATATACATGTGGCATAGGGTATAGTCAGCTAAATATATCTAAATCTAGGCTACATCACCCCCTGCTTACTAGACCCTTCCACATCCTCACACATGTAAGATCGTAGATGAAATGCAAGAGCACAATGTGGGGGATGAGAGAGAGAGAGACATTTATGGTTTTAACATTGATAATGGGTGTGATTAATTATGTATGTTTCATAGGATTAGTCCTCATCTCTGGCCGTACCTTGGCAGAATATGGGTTTGTCATAGATATAAGATCGGTCATAATTTTTAGGAGTGGCAAGTCGCATTCATGACCTCTTATTTTCTCAGAATCGAGCAAAATAAAAGCCAGGTCAGCAGTCCTATATTTCATCCCCTTTGAACAAAGATGTAAGCAAAACTGAAGAGACGCCCATGTTTCATTCCCTCGAAGACAACCAAGAGATCATTCTACAGCATATCTCCCTTATAAGCTTGACTTTTCTATGAACAAGACGAAGCATGCATCCGTCTGTAAAGGGCCCTCGGTGGCCGAGTGGTCTAAGGCGCTTCGCTGGTGACCGCTAGCCTCACACCGCTGAACCGGCACGGGTTCGAGCCCAGCTGGTCCATGTGTGAAAGTTTGTCAGTTACTTGCCGAAGGGCGGTGGTTCTCTCCGGGTACTCCGGCTTCCTCCACCAACCAAACTGACTGTCACCATATGAGTGAAACAAACTTGAGTGTGACATTAAGCCAAATTCCCTCCCTTCCCCTCCCGTCTGTTGCTGTTATTTTCAACGAACCGTTTGAGCACTATTTGTTATGTACCAGTACGGCGTACACAGACCTGGATGGAGGATCAGGATTGCTATTCAAATTTCAGCATCAGCTCAATCTCCAATGATGCATCACTCGATTTTGAATCGTGCGAACATGAAACTTGCCAATCTTTTGCGAACAATGTCAAATGTTATTAGAAGGGAGGCTGGGTAACCAATGCATTGCAATGGGTCAAGCTGTAACGTGCAGAATTCTAGTTCATTTGCTTATGGTATTATTTTGATAAAAATAAAATACTTGACTATTTAGGTTTTGCCCAAAAACCGTGGTGAACCGTGATGTATGCTGATGATCACAGGCATGACAAATACCAGTCGTTTCTATGATTCCCAGACATCGATATATAAAAAAGCCTATAGGCTCTAGTTAGCTCTCACTATCAAAATCTGTTGAAGTGCTCTCCACCACGTCCGCGTATCGGCTCGGTTAGCGACCGTCCCGGAAGATTTCTGCTTCCAAGTTCAAATTATCGCGGTAATACCAGGGGTCAAAATGTTCGGTCGTTCACTCGTTTTTACGACCAGAAAAATCTGCTGACGAGTAAAATTGAAGCCCAGGTCGTCCTCCTGACGATCACAAAAAATTGGCTTCCGTAGAAACAAACTGTCAATATCATGGATTTGGCAGAATTGTTAAAAATGTTTGTTCATCTTTCCCGCTGACAGCCCAACTTCGCTGCTGGTCGGCCATGTTTGCTACTTGTGTGGATGCTGGTGTGAAATGGTCCTATGCGGAACCTTGAACCTTGAACCTTGGATACACTGTCGCCACGAGTGACCTCCCTTCCTTTCCTAACTTCAGGCTATGCCAGCATTAGTTCCCTAGGAACAATTCCACTCATGCACTTTCTCTTACAACATCAACAACAACACGAACTTTCCGTGGCTGACGGCACATGTTTTTTTACATCATGAATTGTCTAGTTGGAGTGATGCACAAAACGACCAGTACTTCAATGAAAGTTTATCACTTTCAAGATTCATGAAGACAAAACAGATCTTCATTCCTGGTTACATTTTGATAATGAAAGTAACAAAACGTCCTGTGAGGTTTGTCTTGAAATTGACAATTCTATGTGCACCTATTACATTTTGATACAACACCATAACCCCAAGAGAAAATGATCTTGTATTATAATATTATGCCGGCATGAGGATGTGCAAGATAATATTCTCAACTGTTTTTCTGTTTGTTTGTTTTTTTTTTCCTTTCAACTTTACGACCTGAAAATGGCATTTGGCAGCAGTAAAAAAAAAAAAAATGAAACACTCCATTAAGATTACAGGTTGAAGGTAATGGATGACCTCAATCTCACTGGGATGACCTCAGTTTTTGACGAGGTCATCCACTGGATGACCTGGAAATTTGGAACATTTTGACCCCTGAATACATACGTAGCAAAGGGTGTAAATAGACTTTAAACAGACGTTCCTGCTGTTAATCTTTATAATAAAATCCATCTCTAGACGCTCTCTCCGGCCATCAATTTAAACGACAATTATCAAAAATCTTCTGCCGCCGCGAGGGGGGAAACCCCCCCCTCTCGGACTCGCCCCCCTTCGGTCGCTACGCTTCCTCAGACTTGGTCGCTTCGCTCCCTCGTGAGTTGCGGACTCGGATTTTATTTTTCTGGTGGTGTGAGACGCCCTGAAACTCAATTCTAGCTAACACCCTGCTGTGACCCCAAAATCAGGAAATTATTAAAAATAAAATTTCTTGGTGTCAGTAGATATATAAGGGGGACACGATGTGTCACATATCAAAATGTAGGTCAAGATCAAAGGTCAAGGTCACTGTGGCCCCAAAATCGTGAAATTGTTAAAAATCATGATTTTTTGAGTCCATTGAGAAATTACGGGTAGCAGTTTTGTCATGTACCAAAATTTAGATCCAGGTCAATAGTCAAGATCACTGTGACCCAGATTCAAGGCCAAAGGTCAGTGTGACCTAAAAATCAGGAAATCATTAAAAATGACTAATTTTTTGTGAGTGGATTCAATAGGGGGAAATGAAGTGTCGCATATCAAAAATTAGTCAAGGTCAAAGGTCACTGGGACCCAAAATCAGGAAATTATTACAATTAACATTTTTTTTTGTGTCAGTAAATACATTAGGGGGACATGATGTGTCACATACTGAAATGTAGGTCAAGGTCAAAGGTTAAGGTCACTGTTATCCCAAAATCTTGAAATTGTTAAAAATCAGGATTTTTTGTGTCCATTGAGAAATCACTGGAAGATGATTTGTCATGTACCAAAATTTAGGTCAAGGACAATATTCTAGGTCACTGACTCCAGAATCAAGAAATCTTTGAAAATTACTTTTTTTTTTGTGTCAGTAGATACATTAGGGGGACATGTGTCACGTACCAAAATGTAGGTCAAGGTCAAACGTCAAGGTCACTGTGACTCAAAAAATAAAGAAATTCCTAAAAATCATGATTTTTTGTGGTGTCCATTGATACATTGAGGGAAGACGATGTGTCGTGTATCTAAATTTAGGCCAAGGTCATAGGTGAAGGTTACTGTGACCCCAAAATCAGGAAATCATTAAAAATAAAAATTTTCTGCCAGTAGATACATTAGAGGGACATGATGTTTACATACCAAAATGTGGGTCAAAGGTCAAGGTCACTGACCCCAAAATAAGAAACCATTAAAAGTCACATTTTCATATGCCTGTCGAAGACGAGGTCGTGTTATGCGATGTTGCGTTCTGTCCATTCATCCATTAACATTTGTTGTCCATGCGATATCTCCAGTTTCAAGGTATGGATTGGTACCAAAGTTTGAGTATACCTTACTCGCATGGCAGAGAGGAGCCATACATTTTGAGATCAATTTGTCAAAGGTCAAGGTCACATTCCCCAAAACTGAATCAAGTTTAGCTGACTCTATGTGTTAGGTTGGAATATTCAGAGTTCTCTCCCCTATATGTATATGGCATTGTCCTGTGGAGTTGTTTCCCATGTTTGAAACGGCTGCATTTAGTTAAATTTTTGTGAAATAAAAACCATACATTTACTAATTTAACTGGGAGAGGGGTCCTTTATGAAAGGTTTACTCATAACTTTCTTCTTCCTTCATGAGAAATTCTCTCGTTTGAAAGTAGGGCCTAATCCATTTGCAGGAAAACTACTAATTTCTTGTGTTTGACTATTGTCGATTTCAGTGTGGGATATGTGAGCTCTCAGTAGAGACCCCAACAGCCGTATGAGCTGCCATGCGAATTGCGTGTATAAACACAAATTATGTGGTGGCGGAAAAGGTCATAAAACATGAATTTCTGCCTTAAGTAACTGTGAAAATTACTTGGATTAAATAAATATAATCTTCTGTTGTCGATGGTATTTGAATTAGTCCATAAAATGTTTCGTCATCGGCAGAGAGCAGTTCTGGAGTTCACTTCATTTTGCACACGCGTCTGGTCGCCGTGGAAAATGGCGACGCATTTTTAAAAGTCCTCAACTTGCATGATCTCTTACGATATGAGCCAGTGGGTTTTCCCCTTTCAATTTGGTCTTAAAATTCTCATAATTTCTCACAGAATATCCCAAGAGTATTAACTCTATCAAAACGTGGTTCAGTTTTTTCATAGCCCGTTTTGCGGCCCTTTTGCGTGACCGCGAATGCTGTCTCCGATGAGAATGACCGAGTTAACAGTGGCAGTCCGTTATTTAAATGTTTGTGTCATTGTTCTGACTGATAAATGAATAGAAATTGCACTGGCTCATGTCGTAATCCCGAATTTATTTAGACTTGTACGTCCCGCGAAGAGCAAGATGTCTTGTTGTTCAACGTAACCAGGGGTAACGAGGTCACGACACCAGATGGCGTCTCCCGTTTAAAATGGCGGCACCCTTCTTATAGCGTTTGTTGAGGTTGAATGCTGGCGAAAAACGATCTATTTTGCTATAACTTTTGTGCTATTGTTACTGTTTAATGTATAAATTAATATGTGATATCTCAGAATGTATTACAATGTCAATTTACACCACGTCTAAGACAGTAAATATCTCGCAAGTCGTTTGGTGGTTTACCATTCTGTTAGACGGGGGTATCGGATTATCCCAGCAGCCTTTGCGGCGCTCCCTGACAACTACCGCGTGGGCTAAAGCAAGGCATAGCGACGTATTCACTTAGCCCAGGCAGACCGCGCTTCTCGCCGTTAAATCATATTTCCTCGACGTTTGCGGCTGGTAATCATTTGGAATCGATAATATATTATTAATAAAGTAACATTTAGCAGCTGAAAGGATCAATTGTGTGGTAAAGACTCCAGGAAAGGGTAATAAACAGCTCTAAATAACCCACAACAGTGATCTACAGGGCGCTAACCCAGCCGTTAAAATCCTGGGGTTAACACAGCGGCAACACCGTCATTGTCCGCATATAGCACGGATAATCTGTTTTAATTTCCCCCCATAAAGCTGTTAATTATCCATATTCAGTGATTGACTTATTAAATGATTGACTTATTGATCATGAAATGGTCAATAACGCAGATATATACTTGTAGCAAAATTCCTTCACCGTTATGGATAGTCTGTGTTCTTCTGCTTTTATAAAGCTGTTAATTATCCAGATTTAATGATTGACTTAATGATCAGGAAATGGTAAATAACGCAGATATATACTTGTTTTAGCAAAATTCCTTCGGTTATATATAAACTGAGTTTTCATGACAATGTTAACCCCAGGATTTTAACGGCTGGGTTAGCGCCATGTAGATCACTGTTGTGGGTTAGTTAGAGCTGTTTATTACCCTTTCCTGGAGTCTTTACCACACAATTGATCCTTTCAGCTGCTAAATGTTACTTTATTAATAATATATTATCGATTCCAAATGATTACCAGCCGCAAACGAAATACGATTTAACGGCGAGAAGCGCGGTCTGCCTGGGCTAAGTGAATACGTCGCTATGCCTTGCTTTAGCCCACGCGGTAGTTGTCAGGGAGCGCCGCAAAGGCTGCTGGGATACCCCCGTCTAACAGAATGGAATTCTCCTTACCACGTTCAGCTGATACAGCATGCGGTTGACGTCTTCGCGGGTATTGAGAAAACAGCTCCAGTCATGTTAGTAGTAATCTCCCTTGAATTGAACTTGGAAGCATGGACTAAACTTGCGATTTGAAACAAAGCAGTTGAAATGTTTAATTTATTTCGCCAGAATAATATTTCCTAAACTGTTTTATGATTAAAAAAAATTAATAGCGTATAAAATAGTCGTGATGAAGTAAGTTTTATCAGTCTGTGTTACTTTATTTTATTTTGCAACAACAACAACATTTCTTGAACTCCATTCACTCAAATGTTTTTTCATTCTGGCTGACAATGGTGCTTCATCTACTTTACTACAGATGTACAAAAGGAAATGTGGGCTCTTCAACTGATTTGATTTAAAAAAATTATCAATTAATTTATTTCTTATTAGAAAATTAGAATATACATCATCAAATAAAATGAATGTTCCATACTGAGTAAGACATTTATGGAAATTAACTCCTCATTAATGAATGTCAGTGGGCAGAGATAATTATGTGGTGTGGCAATGTGCAGGTTGTCCATGGGTTCAATCTTTTTCTCAATAAAATTCAAGTTCACATTTAGGAATTTTGGTGACATTTGATACCTGTTTCAATGCAGGTACCCTGGTACTATAGTAAAACGCTGTTCCATTATGCAAATTTATGCAAATTAGGCAGCTAAATATTGCCGCGGCATCAACAAAATGCCCACCAGCAGAACTGGCATGTTCAAAAACCCCTGACTACAAAATTTTATTAAAATTGTCCTGAAATTAAAAGAAAGGAAAAAGTTTTGGCAGAAATTTACTTATAATGCGGGAGTTGCACAATACAGGGTTCCGGCCTTGGCCGCTAGGATCGCCTTTGTCTTTATTTCCGTTTCATACCACTTCTATCGTCTGCTAGGCAGAGCTGAGTGGGCTGGCTGATCGTTTCGCTTGGATGCGTAGCGGGCGATAACTCTGCGTAATAACCACCGCCCAGCCGCCAGGATCGCGGCGAACGACATTTCCGGTTTATCGCGAAAAAGCAGCCGACATGGAAATTGATATGAAAATAGCAGCGACTGCGTGTTTGCTTTGAGGTATGTGGTTGATTTACATGATTTTAAGTTCAATACTTGATATAATCGATAGAAACCTGTCGTAGTTTATTCGATTGTGCCGCCATATACGTTAGCAATGGTGAAAGACAAATATGCCGAATATAAAACAGGCCCGCGGGATGACTGAAATAGTATGAAAACTAAAAGACGTCTTTATTTCTATACGGTGATAATAGCGATCCTGGCGGCTGGGCGGTGGTTATTACGAAGAGTTATCACCCGCTACGCGTCCAAGCGAAACGATCAGCCAGCCCACTCAGCTGTGCCTAGCAGACGATAGAAGTGGTATGAAACGGAAATAAAGACAAAGGCGATCCTAGCGGCCAAGGCCGGAACCCTGTATTGTGCAACTCCCGCATTGTGTACAATTTTACCCACTATTCTCCCATTGTTTTAACATAGACTGAT
>JAVTVY010052215.1:0-27653 GCA_036873755.1 Hanleya hanleyi | reverse complement strand
GCCAGGGAAGAATCTGTACATGGGACACGGCCTGTGAAGAGTGTATTGTGTGGGCGCCCGGCATATTCCAGGTGTATCTAGCCGGTTCTCTGGCAGCTAACGAGGGGAATGATGTTGTTAGGCCTACCAATCTCGCCAACGAGACATATGTAGCACAGTCTCCTCGTACTAGCGTAGGCGAGGAGTCTAGGGGGCTTGTTAGTTCTGTAGCTGGGTCTACGTTAGTCAGCTTATTGAACGTAAATAAAGATAAACAAACGCCCCCCCCTGCTCACGATGCTTCCATTTCAGACCAGGCGAAGGGTCAGTCAGGTAAGGCACCGACCCGGTTGGTACAGGTGGAAGGGATAATCGAAGATTTGGAGTCTGGCACTACGACGACTGTGGACGTGGAGATTCCAATTGAGCGGACGCCTGGATACGACGATGAAGGGAAATCGGTGACGGACCCAGGCTTAGCGTGGGAAAGCCAGGGGACTCCGATCTCTCGATCGGAGTCGACTTATGACTACGAAAACTTAGGCAGCACTAGTGCCTAGTGTTAAGTTTTCATTTGGGTCCGGGGTTGGGGAAAATACCTTCCTCGACGCTGTCGAGGCCTGGACTTCCCGGTCGCTCAGTTACGCCTTTAACTGTTGCTTCCGGTTTGTCTGAATTTTCCCAACCTGCTTCCGGTTACTCTGGTGGCCTTCCTCGTCCCCCTGCCGAGACGTTTGTATCTACGAGCCTTCTGGGCCACCAGAGATTAAGGTTCCCGCAACAACGGCAGTATGGTATGTATTCAGGTACCTATGATATGTCAAATTTTTTGCCTGTTTCTGAGTTGCGTTATCAAGAACCCTCAATCAGATCAGATCAAATTATGCGGCATCCGGTTGCTGGTCTACCTTCGCCCTTGCGTGGCTTAGGTCAGATGTCTGCTTCCGGGGGTGTTCGTGGTACGGGACCGGGATTATTACGTATGATGCGTCCTCCTATACGTGCTTCTGGTTTACGACCTCGTATGCCAGTTCACCGACCTTTACAGTGGCCGTGCTCACGTCCAGCTGGAAGGTTCTTGAGTGTGAACACACCTCGTCAGGCCTTGCTTCCGGTCCACTCTCAAGTGACTGATCCCACATTGGCTGCCATACTGCGCGGTATGGAACAGCAACGTGAGGAAATGAAGGAATTGAGAGAGATGATGACCAGTCAATTCCGGAGTAGTACACCACTGCTTCCGGTTGTGACTGAACAGTCTAGGAAACCGGAAGCTAATTTGTCGAGGACTATCCCTTCCAATACTCCCTCCTGTCAGGAAGCCCCGGAAGCTATGGAAGTGGATAGGGACCAGTACGGTAGATCTGAATTGAATGAACCTACCAATACTGATCCGGATGCTAGGAAATATTATGAGCTTATTTCCGGCATCTATGACTTAATTCCTGATATGCAGCTTCCGGTCCCACATGCGGGGGATATTGAAACTGAATCAGGAGAGTCAAACCGGGTTACGAGGTCGGCTACCACGCTTCGGGCCTCAACTGCTATTCATTCTATTTGCCACTTGTTCCATAGAACTTTAGCAGAACCCACTTCGCAGGAGGAACGTGCTATAAGGTTGAGACCAAAAGCTCGCTTCCGCCCTGCAGGATCTTCTGGTCCGTTCCCAGTACAGAAGCCAAACATACAAAGTTACGGCGTACATAACTCACCGTTTAGCTTCCGGTCTGCAGAGGTGAACGGCGACTTTCAGTATTTATGCCCTAGCAATACTAAAGTGCCTAGTAATCCAGATGTTCCTTGCACGAACAAACAGGCCGCAGTACTTGAGGAAACTGCTCGACAAGGAGTGGCGATTACGAATCACCTCGACTGGTTTCTTAAAGCCATAAAGGATGGTTTATTCTCGCTGTCGGGCGCGGAGAGTCAAGAACAGTTACAGGAGGGTATAAACCTCGTTCTTGACTACCAGAAGATTGCTTCCGGTGCTGTAGAAGATTTACTGGTACACAATGCCTACCTATCTTCTATGCTAGTGTATTTAAGGAGAAAGGCCTTCATTCCTTTTATGCATAGTTACACACCGGAAGCAGTAAAGAGGAGTCTACTAGAGACATCTACGGCTCCTTCTTTACTGTTTGGTGATGCTGTTGCCGAAGTTCGACCTGAAATGGATCGTATAGAGCATGACAGGTCAGTTGCTTCCGGTGCTTCGTCTAAGAGACCTATGGCTTCCGGGTCGGGTCCAAAGGCGAAGAAGGCTAAGAAGAACCCGCCTAGTTCCAAGGCTAATAAGGGTGCTTCCGGCCAACAGCATAGCCAAGCGCCTGCTTCTTTAGAGCCTAGGTTATCGAGCTTTGGCCATAAGAAGCAGGGTAAGGGGAAATCAAAGCAGTCAAAGAAGGATACTTGATGTCTTGGGCCATACCGGGTGGCTTCCGGTATGGCGGGAACACCGAGACATAATGTTTCCAGTTCCCCAACAACTAGACCTTCCGGTAGGGGGGAGGCTACAGTTGTTTTGGAGGAACTGGATAAGGATCGGGACGGAAGCGTGGGTCATTCGAACGATCAGATATGGCTATCGCCTATTGTTCGACACGCTTCCTCCCTTGACTGCTCATCCCCTTCCGTCTCGTATACCATTACGAACGGGTCATCTATCAGCGATACAGTCCTCTGTGGACAAGCTGATGGTGAAGGCTGCAGTAATAGAGCTTCCGGTTTGGGACACGTCACCCGGGTTCTATTCGCCGGTCTTTCTGGTCCCCAAGAAAGACACGTCCGAGATGCGCATGGTTATAAACCTAAAGCGCCTCAACAAGGACTACCTCACTCCACCGCCACACTTCCGCATGGAGTCCTTCCGGTCTATCCGGACAGTACTCAGACAAGGGGAATGGCTGACTTCTCTGGATTTAAGGGATGCATACCTGCATATTCCGATACATCCGGAGGACAGGAAGTACTTGAGATTCATGGTCGGCAAACGACGCTTCCAAATTCAAGTGCTTCCGTTCGGCCTGTCCACTTCCCCTTGGGTGTTCACACGAGTGTTTACACCAGTGGCACAATTCCTGCACAGTCTAGGTATAAAGTACCACTTTTATATCGACGACTCCCTGCTAAGGAATGCCTGCAAGGAGCAGTTAATCCTAGACACCCAGTTTGTCTTAAGGATATTGACTTCTCTGGGATACATCCCACACGAAGAGAAATCAGAGCTGATTCCTTCACAAAGGCGCAAATTTCTGGGGGTGGAATACGATACGCTACGGGCTCTCGCCAAACCCCCAGAAGATCGATGGCAAAAGATAACAGCGAAGATACCTCAGTTCCTCAAGTTATCTCAAGCCAGGGCTTTACACTTTGCTGCAATAATCGGCCTCTTGACGTCAACACAGGACGTAACACCAAGAGGGCGGTTGCAGCTTCGTCACGAATGGGTCGAAAGGCAGTTGAATCCGTGGATTCCTATAACACCACTAGTCAAACAATGCCTCCAATGGTGGCTGGATCCACTCAACGTTATGCCAGGTGTGTCCCTACTTCCGTTTCGTCCATCACATCACCTGTTCACGGACGCATCTATGGAAGGATGGGGAGCCCACCTCGAGTCCAGGTCGACATCCGGGTTATGGACAATCGAGGAACGCTCGTACCATATAAACGTGTTGGAGTTTATGGCAGTGACACATGCCATCCGCACGTGGGTGAGCGTATTGACCGACAAGAACCTGCTAGTTGCGACGGACAACACAACAGTTGTGTCCTACGAGATCTCCGCAATTACAAAGCCAAGCAGAAATCTTTTTCGGTCTGTGTTGGGACAACAACATATCAGTGTTGGCCAGACACATCCCCGGGGTACTGAACGTCTTAGCGGATTCGCTTTCACGACGGAATCAGATAATTCCCACGGAGTGGCAACTTCACCCAGACATACTAAAACAAATAGCTCATGTCTGGGAGATGCCACACATAGATCTGTTCGCCACTCGGCGCAACAATCTACTGCCCCTGTTTATGTCGCCGGTACCGGATACGGCGGCGTTTGCAGTGGACGCACTATCGCAGGACTGGTCAAGGATGGTAGCATATGCGTTCCCTCCCCCAGCTATCCTAGCGAAGGTACTCCAGAAGATCCGCGAACACATATGTGTCGTTTACCTGATTGTTCCGTGGTGGCCAGCAAGGCCGTGGTTCCCGGAACTACTGGATCTTCTGGTAGATGTACCAAGACAGCTTCCGGTATGGCACAATCTACTGCGCCAGCCCGGAACGTCGATATTCCACAGCCAGCCAGGACTGTTCCACTACCACGTGTGCAAGTGCTCAAGCAGCACTTTGCTCAGGCTGGATTTTCAGCGGAGGTTGGGCGCCGAATGGCACAATCAATTCGACCGTCCTCTTCCGCTGTATACAACTCAAAGTGGGCAATCTTCGATCTTTGGTGTGGAGAGAGGGATATCAATCCATCCTGCGCCACTATCCCTGAAGTAGCAGAGTTTCTATTGTACCTGTTCAGGGATAGGGGCCTGGTGCCCGCTACGGTAGAAGGTTATAGAGCGGCTATTGCTCAACCTATTCTACTGGGTACTGGGATTAATCCCTTGACTGATCCAAACTTATCTGCACTAATCAAGTCATACAAGATAACTGGTCAGTCGGCTGTTCCGAAATTACCTAAGTGGGACTTAGCCTTAGTACTTCGGCAATTAGGAGAGCCACCTTTCGAGCCAATAGAGGCTATTGAGCTAAAATATTTATCATACAAAACTTCGTCTTTGTTGGCTCTTGCTTCGGCAGCTAGAGTGTCAGAGCTGCATGCGCTCGATAAAAGGAACATCAGACACTCTAGGAACTGGAGCAAGGTAGTTCTCACAACGGTTCCTGAGTTTGTGGCCAAGAATCAAGCCCTCTACGATTCCATATCTCGAGAGTTCACAATTCCAGCTTTATCTGATTTCCTTTCGTCCGGTCTTGAATCAGACATGTTAATGTGTCCGGTTCGGGCACTTGCGTGTTACCTGAATCGTACAGAGGAGATCAGAGCTGGAAGGAGGCGTTTGTTTATCCCTTTCGATCCCAAAGCCAAACAAGAAATAAGTAAAAACACTATCTCGAGTTGGCTCAAAAATACGATTCGGCTAGCGTACTCCATGGCTACTGATAGGCAAGCCGCGCTTGTAAACGTTTCGGGTCACGAGATTAGGGCGTTAGCGGCATCATGGCCTCTATGGACCAACAGATCGGTGACCGACATTATGAGGGCATGCTATTGGAGGTCAAACATGTTGGCATGTAACGACCTCTATTCCATCGTCCCACTTGTGACCGCACAGCGGGTGTCTGGCGGACCGAGGCCAGTAAGATAGCTACAAAAGTCCGGGCATACAGTTGTAACCCTGCTTGCAGGTGAGTGCATTTTTTCTCTCGGCCCCTTTCGAAAAAAAGGGGGGGGGGCGTATCTTGCATCTCAGCCTTGAAGTCAGAGTAGCAACAGAGGTTCCCTGTGTACCATAGGCATACAGGTTATTACTGTTGTATGATCTCATGGATCATCTGTGAGGTAGAAGATCTGTGATTTCTACTCTGTACTAGTCACTATGTATGGCATTTATCACTAACCACGGATTGTATCAGTTTGCCCACCTACCTTACGGTGGCACTCTATGCAAAGAGTGGAAGTGAGGTAAGTTTTCAGCGCAAATAACAAAAAAATTTCACAGGTAAATTTTCTGTTATTAAGCTAAAACTTACCTCACTTCCAGTGATGCCCACCCAACCTTCCCGCTATGATACATCCAGACCATGTATCGCAGTGGAACAAGAAGGAAGTGGAATTGTGGGTAGCTATGCTATCAGGTGACTAGCAGGGGAGATAACTGTGTCATTTAAATTCTTACTGTGGTATTTCATGTAGACAAGAAATGCAAAGAGTGGAAGTGAGGTAAGTTTTAGCTTAATAACAGAAAATTTACCTGTGAAATTGTTTTTTGTAACAATTTGTTCCTGGTACTCCACTCCAAACTGTAAGAGTATTCATCAGGTTTAAATCCCACACCACTTTGCCATAAATCATAAATTATGTAACTTTTAAAATCCTGCTATTAAAGTTTCATGCATGAGAGAGATGAAATCATAAAGCGACGTCAGTTGTCAGATTTGTGCATCTGAATTAGTCGTAGATTGACAAAAATATGGTCATTAATTATAGAGCGTAAATCTTTTACATGTACATGTAACTGCATACCCTAAAATCAGGGGAAATTCATGTATTTATCTAGACTATCCCGTTCATTACATCTAACAAATTCAATTAAGCAGAAATTTTTATTACATATATGACCACTTGTAGAAAATCGAGCCAGACAGCAATGTCCGTGTATTGGCCGCATTATCGTCTGCTCTTGTCAAATCAGAAGTTAATTGTGCTGATCTCAGACTGCTCTTGTCCACTTGCCATTTTAAAAATTTTCCTACAACAGTGTGATTTTGGTTCTTTTGTACATGTATACCGTAGTTAACCGGTTCACGGAAATGCCCCAAGTTCCGAAAGGGCACGGAGACGCCTCCCTTTGAAAGCTTATCTTATCATTGACCTTGGAAAGGGGATGTAGACATAGGGATCGCAAATTGATGTAAAGGCAGCTACGACCCCTCCCGCGCTGGGCCGTCGCGTGACCGGAAGTGACCTTTGACCTTTTGACCCGTCACAGTGACGTCAATTTGATAAGTAGTAAAAGGGGAAATTGGGTGTTATTTAGGGAAAGAAATGTGCGAATCAGGGGAGATAAACAGGAATTGTTCAAGCAGAGATATCGCCCCTAAATGAGACCCAATTTCCACTTTATATACTACTGACTGGGTAATTCTACCATTGTGGTATATATTTTTCTGTCGTGGTACAGTTAATTGCATGTGCCGGGAAAACTTTACATGATATTTGCTTGATGCGTTATTTCTTTGTACATTTACATATAATGATTAAACGATCCATTTTAGTAACTTTATGGTAATTTTATAGACGTTATTATGGCTTATTTGTCTGTCCTTAGAATAGTCATGCTGTCTACCTATGAATTATAATCTGTTAATTTTGGGTATTTGTGAGCAAATTAGGAACGAACATTGACTTGTGAAATGAAGTAAGGTAAGCAGAATTTTAAATTAGGAAAATGTCGAGTAATGTCCACAGCATGCACCGTTGCGATGTCACACCCATAAATCAGTGGAGTATATATTCCTTGGTTGATTGAAGGAACCTGATAGGATTCAACTCTGTTGATCTCGACATGGCAACTAACCTGCATACAACGAGACAATATTGCCCTCCAATGACAAATTTGTCAACTACGTTTCTGTCAACTATACCGGTACGTATACTATTTGGTAACGTAGGTCTTCTTGAGATTTTGGTAACAGAGTTTGACATTTTGGTAAGGGAGATGACACAATTGTCGTCAACTACGTTACTTTTTGTCAACACCGTTAACTTTGTCCAGGGTACGAATTATAAAATGTTAAGGGCAGCCATTTCAAGGCCACTTTGGCCTTGCTGGCATCTAATTACCTAGGATTTGCAAAGGGGCACCAAGGCAAACAGGGAGGGCACACAACGCCATTGGCTTGTGCATGGCCTTGGATGTATTTCGCGCCAGGGTGCGAATTACACCAAAGGCCATGCACAAGCCAATGGCTTTGTATGCCTTCCCTGTTTGCCTTGGTGCCCCTTTGCAAATTCTAGGTAATTAGATGCCAGCAAGGCCAAAGTGGCCTTCAAATGGCTGCCCTTAACATTTTATAATTCGTACCCTGTTTGTATGTTACTAAGTTTTTCGAATTCACAAACTTAACTTTTCAATAAGAACCGGAACTCTAGGATGATTAGTTTAATCTCCAGCTGTCTGCAATACAGTCAAACAACTTGTTTGTCAAATACCGGTAAATCCATTAGCTTGATTTATTGTCGCTTTGGTGTAGATCAGACATTAGATTTACATACAATGTGAGATGATATAACCGTTTTGTACCATAACCGTGAGAACACTCGTCTTTCTTCATATTTGCTGCAGACAATACAACCTGGTATCGTTAATCTTAACCTTATCACTGTTGGCTTTACCAGCTCGTCTTCTAACTGTCCGTAATGTAGTTGACACAAATATGCTGACGAAGAGTTATGTAATTCATATTAAACACAATTGTTAAATCTCCCGATGGTCGTAGGGTGTTCTTATGATATCCATGTAACTACAAACACTAAAAACGTGCAAGAAAAAGGCAATTCATTTTGGAAAATTTCCCTGTCCAAAATATACCGTATAATGGTAGAATGATGACAAGCCCTACGAGGAATGGACATGAACCGAAGGAATTTTTCCTTGCGTCCAACTTGTCAGAACAACGTACTATCCGTCTCACATTACGAGGGAACGGGATTTTCGGCAATATATAGAAGCAGATTTTTCTCAGAGCAGTGCAATTTTGCAAATCGTAGATCTGAACATTATTTGTGCATTTATATCCTGAAATTTTATGAAAATCCAATCAAAAGTTTGGTCAAATTCACCAAAACAAATGCCGTCACAATTTTGCATGTTAAAGTATGACTTCATAGAGGCCAGCCCCAATGTTACAACAATGCAAGCCCAAAATCATTGCGCTTTGAAAATAACATGCGACGTATCGGAGATTTTCTTTGGTTCTGGATAGATTTCCTTGAAATTTCAAAATAAAAATGTCTTTTGGTGGGTACAAGTCCTCAGAAGTCATCGTTGAAACTTTTTCGCTACTTTTCCAGAAATATTTTCTTTGCTGATCACCGTAGCACACTAGCTCGAGTCTTTGCTGGTTACCGTAGCATGCTCGTGCTGTTCACCATAGCCTGTTTAGACGCACATGGTGTAATTTTTAATTAATATCAATGCTTCCGCTAATTATGTCTCCCCCAACTATGTTGGGGGGAGACATCTAGTGTTTGTGCTGTCTGTCTGGTTGGATGGATGTCTGTCTGGATGGATGGATGTCTGTCCGTCCCCTTACCTTGTCTGCAAGATATCTTGAGAACTACTGGATGGAATTTCACCAAACTTGGATGGAAGCTTCATTGGGATAGCCCCCCCATTTGATTAGGTTTTGGTGTGTGTGTGTGCATTCATCCGTGTCCGGTGTCCGTCCGTCCGTCCATCTACTGGTACATGTATATACAGGCCTTGTCTGCAAGATATCTTGAGAACTACTGGACGGAATTCCCTCAAACTTGGATAGAAGCTTCAGTGGGATAGCCCCCTCATTTGATTAGGTTTTGGTGTGTGGGCGTGCATTCATCCGTGTCCGGTGTCCGTCCGTCCGTCTATCTACTGGTACATGTATATACAGGCCTTGTCTGCAAGATATCTTGAGAACAACTGGATGGAATTTCACCAAACTTGGATGGAAGCTTCATTGGGATAGCCCCCCATTTGATTAGGTTTTGGTGTGTGTGTGTGCATTCATCCGTGTCCAGTGTCCGTCCGTCCGTCCATCTACTGGTACATGTATATACAGGCCTTGTCTGCAAGATATCTTGAGAACTACTGGACGGAATTCCCTCAAACTTGGATAGAAGCTTCAGTGGGATAGCCCCCTCATTTGATTAGGTTTTGGTGTGTGGGCATGCATTCATCCGTGTCCGGTGTCCGTCCGTCCGTCTATCTACTGGTACATGTATATACAGGCCTTGTCTGCAAGATATCTTGAGAACAACTGGATGGAATTTCACCAAACTTGGATGGAGCTTCATTGGGATAGCCCCCCCATTTGATTAGATTTTGGTGTGTGTGTGTGTGCATTCATCCGTGTCCGGTGTCCGTCCGTCCATCCATCTACTGGTACATGTATATACAGGCCTTGTCTGCAAGATATCTTGAGAACAACTGGATGGAATTTCACCAAACTTGGATGGAAGCTTCATTGGGATAGCCCCCCCATTTGATTAGGTTCTGGTGTGTGTGTGTGCATTCATCCGTGTCCGTCCGTCCGTCCATCTACTGGTACATGTATATACAGGCCTTGTCTGCAAGATATCTTGAGAACTACTGGACGGAATTCCCTCAAACTTGGATAGCAGCTTCAGTGGGATAGCCCCCTCATTTGATTAGGTTTTGGTGTGTGGGCGTGCATTCATCCGTGTCCAGTGTCCGTCCGTCTGTCCATCTACTGGTACATGTATATACAGGCCTTGTCTGCAAGATATCTTGAGAACAACTGGATGGAATTTCACCAAACTTGGATGGAAGCTTCATTGGGATAGCCCCGTCATTTGATTAGGTTTTGGTGTGTGTGTGTGCATTCATCCGTGCCCGGTGTCCGTCCATCTACTTGTACATGTATATACAGGCCTTGTCTGGAAGATATCTTGAGAACTACTGGACGGAATTTCACCAAACTTGGATGGAAGCTTCAGTGGGATAGCCCTGTCATTTGATTAGGTTTTGGTGTGTGTGTGTGCATTCATCCGTGTTTGGTGTCCGTCCATCTACTTGTACATGTATATACAGGCCTTGTCTGCAAAATATCTTGAAACTAATGGACGGAATTTCACCAAACTTGGATGGAAGCTTCATTGGGATAGCCTCTCATTTGTTTAGGTTTTGGTGTGTGTGTGCGTTCATCCGTGTCCATCGTCCGTCCGTCCATCCATCTTCATGTACATGTATATACAGGCCTTGTCTGCAAGATACCTTGAGAACTACTGAACAGAATTTCACCAAACTTGGAAGGTTCATTGGAATAGCCCCCTCATTTGATTAGATTTTGGTTTGTGCGTGCATTTATCCTTGTCCATTGTCCGTCCATCCATTCATCTAATTGTACATGTATGTACAGACCTTGTCGGCAAGATATCAGGAGAACTACTTGACACTTATTTCTACATTAATTTTATAGCACTTTCCCTTAAATAATGTGCCCACTCAACGCAAGGTGGGAGGTTGGGGGAGACGTATGTTTTTGCTTAAAAAAACAACCAGCATAGGCTTCATGCCGGAGTGGCAACCCAAGGGTCAAAGCGGAACCTCTAGTTAAATCCATTGCAGTTTGGATGACATACAAAGAGCATTGAATGGGGAATAATTACGCATGATAATATATACCGATTAGTGTCAGTTATTAGTGATAAGAATAACTTGAAAACGCAACTTCGCTCGAAAACGGCATCGGTCCCCGTGTTCGTACGATATCTTAAAGTACAAGGTGTTCTGCTACGTAACCGAACGACTGAATTGACGACTGTTATTTCCCATAAATGAATATCCATTAATATTACCCATGATCTCCGAAGAAATGTAAAAGAAATCCAAATTTCTAACACCACCTCATCTGTGTTGCGAAAAATAGCCCCACCGGCTGGCGACGGTCGGATGTAGGGGGTGAGTGTGACGTCACTGGACCTAGATATGTTTGCAACAGACCACCATAGAATACCATGCTTTAATTGCAGTTTACTCTGTGTAATAAAATCGTAAAAAATTAAAATAAATATTTTGCCACACTGTTTGCAATGGTCTTTCATTTGATGGAAACTTTACTTGAGGGTTTACGATCACTTTAACTGTTACGATTCTGTTACTGTGATGCCATTAAGGCTACTGGTCTGCTCTGTGCGAGTGTTCTGCTACTGACCAAGGCTCTACGTGACCCTGTGGGGCTCCCGGGGATTGACCTGGGGTGTCGTTGTGCACTCTCCAGGTCATGGTAAGAATATTCTTCAGCCCCTCAAAGAAGTTGCCGTAAGAGGTGTCTTAACTGGGGCACATGTGGGTTTCCCGGGTGTGAAAAGAAGGAACAAAATGTTGTGATATCTCTGAAATAGTGTTGAAAGTGACATCAAATCATATTCACTTACTCGTTCACTGTAAGTTCTCATTCACTGTAAGTTTGCTGTTATGACTGTTACTGTGATGTCATCGAAACTTTTGACCTCTGTGGGATGTAAATACTGTGATGTCGTAAGATCTAAAAAAGTTTATAATTACGATATCATGTCATTGTGTTATGATATTACTGACCTACATGTATGATTTCAGCCCTAAAGACCGCCTATGATGAGAAGTCTTTGTTCCCTCGTTATCTCCTCGACTTCGAGTCTAAAATGAAACTGTTCCATACAGCCTCCTTGAATCAAAGCCAGGTGAGCTACATCAACAATCCCCATTCTTTGTCTCTAGTATGTCTGTTTGTTCGTCAGTTTCTTATACTGGAATGGTTCATGTATGTTCAGTTCGGGCAGTGAGAACTTCTCGATATAAATTTTTATTCTCTTTGTGCAATCAAAATGGTTGGCAGCTTCTGGAATAAATATCCGGGAAGTAAAATGTCATTTTGGCCTATGCTTCTACACAGAAGAATATTGTTAACAAGTGATAACTGACATAAATATGGGAAATATGCATCAATATCATCTGCTGTTGAAGGGAAGGACAACTATTCTTACATCTATGATACTTTTTGCAACTTACGTCAAAAATATCCCAGTAATCTCTTGTTAAAAACATTTCTCCATGTACATCTCTCCACATCTCACCAAAGCATACATACAGGGTTCGCACGCCTTTTCTTGTATTACATTTAAGGACTTTTCAAGGACCTACAGTGATTATTCAAGTACCCAATTCAAGCCAATTATAGAAAAATGGACGTGTTCGAATTATCTTTTTTTCCCGGTAACTTTTAACGCGAGAGGCTAAATAGCGGACTTCTTCGTCTTTGATCGTATTCAGTGAATAATCCATTGCCTCTTGCATTTCCCATCATTATTTTCTCTCTTTGAAGAGCAAATGCATTCTTCCTGCTCTTTTAACTATTAAATTAGGTTCGACTAATTGACCGCAATGATCGGCTCATGATGAAGAGCTTAGTTTCATCGGACGCGCAGCCAGTTTAAAATCACAAATTCGCGTACATCATTGTATTAGTACATACAGGACAAGAGCATATTCTGTCACTTAGACATTCTGATATTTGCTTTATTTTCTCTGCAGGACATGCTTGAAACCTTGCAGAATTTTTGTCACGGCCGAAAAGACTAGGCCCAACTATCCCGGTTTCGCCAATGATGTCTACGGGAAAATATATAAACGATCTAATGAAGAAACACAGATTACGTCATTTTCAGATTAAGAATCACAGGCTTCGAATTTGACGGCGGCAACGACGGCAATTGCCGTCGGTGCCCCATTAGTTTGCCCACATGCCCTGCAAATTTCCACCAAGTACACGGCCACAACACGGCCGCCGTGAAGCCTCAAGTGGCCTACGTGACCCTAAGAATAAAACCAATCTTATTTCCATCATGTGTTCGCGTTTTCTCTCTCTTTATTCTTTGCTTTGGTAATTTCGTTGGAAAAGCAAAGTCATACGGTGATCGGTCGTTTCGTTTACAAATCAGCTTTCCCTCTTCCTGTTACCGTAAACAGCATCGTACAGTTTTACGACATCGGTAATTCGGGAGCCACCTGTTTTTGGTTCGATTACGCTTCAATGGATGGTTCCCGTTTGGCAATCCGGATTACTCTCCCCTTGGTCAGACAACAGAGGGCGGGTCGCTTAGTGCTGTCATTGGATTGAAAGTTAAAGTAAATAATGCGATCATGCCGTCACACGACGTGTTTCTGCGATCAAATCTCGGGAACTGGAGAAGGGGGCTTCAAACACGCGGAAGCTATGCCTTCTTTCGTATTACTGGATAAGATCTTTTATAATTTGTATATTTACAGACAGTATTTGGATACCTTTTGAATGTTTTACAACAACAACAATAACAAACAGCTGTGAAAATATTGCGATATTATAGGCAGAGTTTGCAAAATATGTGTGAGTTTGCAAAATATGTGTGAGAATATAAGTCTAGAAAGGGCGTATGACTATATGAGGCCCATTAAATAATAACCCAGGCTTGGGGAAATTTCATTTTTATTTATTTCATGGCAATATCTTCCATAACACCTGCAAATATTAAGTGACTGTAGTGCCCTAAGTATATTAACACATTTGGCCTTAATGCCTGGTCCATTGGCCTTGTTGCCCCCAGAATCAGGTCATTATCCAAGGCCAAAGTGGCCTTGCCCTATTTTCCCCCAAATTCAAAGCCTGGAATCAAACCTAATAATTTCTTGATTACTGTTCATAGGGAAATATTGTGGAAGGTCTATTCAAACTGTTTACGTCAATAAAACGAACAGCAAATTAATCAAGCGCCTGACACTATTTAAAGCTCCATCAGGGCCAACTCGTCTGAGACAACCTTCCCAGCTGGAACGAGCTCATCTCGCCCGGTATATCGGCTAAACGAAAGACATGAATTGCTTGCCCTTTCTAACAATTCACTGTATCCCTTCGTTCCTTGATTAACATATGTATTAAAATACTTTCATAGAATTGGGTGGGGTCTGTAGAATGAAAGTTTCAATATGACACGTGTTGTACATTTTGCAATTGCAATAACATCAAGTGATCTATACTTGTATAGCATAACACATGGGCCAAACTTGCGCTTGTACACGGTTCCCGCTTCATAATATATTCAGCTTACACAACCTCAATATATTATGCTTTCGTAACAGTGAGATCTTGACTCCCATGAAAATGAAATAAACATTTCAAAGCTGAAAAAGAATTCCCTTTTACCTTTCTCCGATCGTTATTCTGGCTTGAAATATGGCTCGACTGCAGTTCTTCTGTCATTTATAGGCCACTTACACTCACCTGTTTACCCAGTTTTATTCAAGTATATATATAGGCCTAACATGATCCGCATCAATCCACGATCTACGTTTTAATTAATCAGAAAATTGGACCGATCTGTTTCAGATGTAAATGTATTCTAGAATATTTCAGAGGAAAGACAGATCGATAGATGATGGTGATGAAACGGTCAAATGTACGACCATGTTTTTTACCTAATATTACCTTAGGGGTTCAGCAAAATTAATTTAGAGAAGAAGTACACAGAAAACGACTTTCAGTTGCTATCAAATTACCGCCTGTCATGCCTGTATCAAGGACAATCTTACGTAAATGTCTCTTCCGACATTCAACTTTTGTGTCAATAATCAGATCAGAAGTACCGTAATATCTTCACTAATAGTGTAGAAACATGGCTACCCCACAAATCCAGTGTAGAAACATTAACATCAATTACGTTATTTCTAGTATGGATCACGTGTGCATGTATTTCAGTCACTCTGCAACAGCGCTATAAATAGACCTCTGCAATATACTATCGTAGTCCAGAGCATATGTACAGGAGAGATGGGTAAAAGGGGAAAGACAAAGGAGACAGAAACAACGATCGTCAGTAGAGTTTTTATTACCCATCGGCCCATAGGGCTGTGGGGTCTTGTCATTGCCATGTACGTACGTCCGTCCTAGCGTCCGTCCGTCCGTCCGTCAACATGTTCTTGTCCGCTGAATATCTGCAGATCTATGAAGTCGGGCCTGACCAAACTTTGGTGAGAGCTTCCTGAATGTTGACTGATGAAATGATTAGATTTTCAGATGGCTATGATGATTTCATGATTTTGTAATTTTTTTTTCTATTATTTATTGATGGCTCAGCTTTTGCACTGTTATCTATGCCCATCAACATGTTCTTGTCCGCTGAATATCTGCAGATCTATCAAGTCGGGCCTGACAAAACTTTGGTGAGAGCTTCCTGGATGTTGACTGATGAAATGATTAGATTTTCAGATGGCTGTGATGATTTCATAATTTAAAAAAAAAAAATTTATTATTGTTTATTGATGGCTTAGCTTTTGCACTGTTATCTATGCCCATCGGGAACCCTTGGTTGCATGTTTCAGTGGAATTTTAAAGGTTCCCTGATACAAGAAAGCCTGGTCCATTCAAAATTCTCATTCAATGAAGGACAACATTTTTCTTTAAATTTGCTATTAAATCATTCTATTCTACATCATATGATTTATCCTAAAACTTTTGCATGAACCATATTTGTGTCCACACATTCAACTGGTACAACATAATGCTTCAATTTTTGTCACCAAACATGTTACTGTACCTTGGAAATTATTTAAAACGAGTGATTAGGAGAACCCATTTTTAGCCTGACTCTGGGCAATTTTGAACCAGTTTGCATACCTGGAGCTTATGCCCCCCCCCCCCCCCAAATAATGATAAGGGTGGGCCTGTGTCAATCAGTGTGTTTACTTGTTATCACACTTGTGCAATGCATAAATTGCCACTGATAGAGCTACACTTTCTTGCATGCTGTAATCCCAGCACACCACTCACGTGAAACCGAAGTCTGTTATATACGGTATCCAAGGATTTTTTGCAGGTTCCGATCCCAAACTCAAAGTTCCTTTTCGTAATTCATTATTGAGGGTCCAGTTTTTTTAAGTGAATTTCGGCGCAAAGAGCCTGTGATGAATCACAAGACAGAGGTTTATTAACATGAAATTCAATACCCAGCTATGCAATCAGATCGATATTGAGGCTCCCAGAAGCTTTTTCCAGGAGTATTTCCTTCAGAAATCCTTACAAATTGAACAACAACAACACTTTTGTTTTTTGTTTCATTTGAGTTTTGGGCGCCCATATGTTTTCCGAAACTAAATTGGCTCTAGATGCAGCCCGGATCCTACTTGACTAAAAAAAAAACAGGCTGAGGGGTCCACGCACCTTTTAGGTGCTTGCCTGCAATTCATGTTTCATTTTGCTGGATTGCCATACTTACCCATTACAGTAAAATTCAAGCACTTTCAAGGACCTACGGAAAAAATTCTAATTTTCAAGGACTTTCTAGGCCTTGAATTTTCAATATAAAAATTAAGCACTTACAAACTTTTAAGGACCTGTGCGTACCCTGTACATATAGGCAGAAGTCAAATGTACTCCCCAGTAATTGACCTCCGAACCTGAACAGCTGGTCATGTATCAATGAATCTGCTGTTCAAAATTTCGGTAGGGAAAATAAATTTGTGCCTAAAATTGTTAGGGCAAGTTGATACTTGTCACAAGTTCTTTGGCAAGTTCAGAATCGCCAATGTTTCCCACATGTTCATTTTCACATATTTGTGGATTTCGTAATAATTTACCTCATATGTCATATCTCCATCTCACGAGATGAAACATGACAACTTACTACAATCTCCCATAAATTTCTTGGATACACTGGCTCCCGTTGGACAGAGCCTCTTGGCCGATTGACAATCAGATTTCCATAAATAAAACAATTACCTTATCGAAAATAGATCACCCATGATTTCTGGAGGAAAATATGATCGGAAATAATTCAATCATCTCCAATTTTAGTAGATCCTGTTTGAAAAAAAATTGATCTCCCGCTCAATCACGGGTATCTGTGCTCTATGTTTGGCAGATCAAACAAATGGTGATAGATGTAGCAAGACCATATATACTAGCAAGTCTAGACTTTTTACGGACTCATACTATCAACTTGGAACTGTTATTTGAAGTCTGGAACTTTAAATCTGGGAAAGGAATTATTAGTTTCTCAGCTGATTGAGCTGGCAGAGATGATGACATCGACAAAATTCATTTTCCCGGAAGGGAGAATACTTTGTTATTGAGTAGACTAGAGTGAGTAGTCTCTCTTCAGAGCCCTGACCGTTTGAAGTAACTGATGGGTAGTTCATGTTTGATAACGGTATTAATTCAGCTGATATGCTTGAGTATTAAAAAACTGCAAATAGCTTGTCTTGAATCACACCCTACATAAGTATAATTTGAAACAAATCAAGTTATACTGCCCCCGACACAGTTTTAAAATTCACAAGTGGCAGTATCGGAATTAAATCGATCACACCTCATGTTTTATTACCTCAAATATCACTTCGGATGAGCGATTTATTGGGGGAATGACCGTAAAGCCCAACTCACACTATGAACATTTTGTTGTATTAGAACAGAACAGTTTGTTCGTGTTTTTGTTCGTGGTAACCGCACACTTTGAACATTTTCTCGACCACCAGTGGCGGCTGCTGGTCATGTGATATGAGCCATTTTGTTGTGTCATGTGAGAGCGGCTTCGTCACATGACCGTCAGCTGCCAGTTGATTGGATAACTGTTGGTAAATGTTCGGACACATGTTCTTGATCACCACACATGTAAGACAATAACTGTTTTGAGGACGAAAACTTGTTCCGAAAATCAAACATGTTTGATTTCACGAACTTGTCCTTCGAACAGAATGTTCGTGTTTCTGGGCACCCCACACTGCAGACAAAACATGTTCTGAACAGTGATTTTGTTCTTATACAACAATATGTTCGTAGTGTGAGTTGGGCTTAAGTAGTTTAATCTGCTGCATATGGCCAACACTACGTTACATTCAACTGATTGTCAAGTGTAATCATACCGAGTTGGACTCGAGTAATTTAGAATTTTTTCTAACCAATATGGTCCTTAATGTTGTAGCTATGTATTTGAATGTTAGAATGTAGTACATGTACTTAGCAATAGCCTGGAAAATAGGCAAACTATTACCATCGTTAAATGTTGTTCATGATTTAATTGCAGGGGGTGGGGACTATTTTATTTCATGTGATTCATTAGCTGGAGTAAAAACTTTATTATTTTCCTGACCAAATTATAAGGCAAAGGTAGAAAACTACATGTACTGGTAGGAAAAATAAAACCATAAGTTACTTATAATTTTGGGGTGACAGAATGCTAATCCTGCTCAGCTTCTGCCTGTGCATACGTATCAGTTGTCAGTGTTTTCAAAAACAAATAATGGAAAATAATGATTGGAAAAGGTTGGGCTGCTTTGTGAAAAGCTGTCAACTTTACTTCAGTCACCACTGTCTTTATAACTATTTTTGTCATTTACACTTTTCTCTGCCTCTATTTATAAATACGACCCAATCATATCAGCAAATATATGACTTAACTGACAAACCCATGAGGAAGTTTACATGTTCAGACCGTAGCTGGGTAATAAATAGCCAGTCTCAAGTTTGAGGCTTTTAGGTCAAGTGGCCTTGGTAATTTATTACAAAATCCACAGTAATAAGGAAATTTACAGATCGAAAAGAAGTCTTTATTGTTACAAGGAACAAGGGAGATAACTCCCTTCAAACCATCACACTAGTAAAACATTTGCGTACACTTCGCCATCCATAAGATGGCTTGCGAATCGTGAGTCTCCATTATTGCGGAGCGATATCCGGTATATTACGGGATTCTGTTCGGCCTTCATCCGGCAGAGAACAGACTCGAGAAATCTGATAAATTACAGGTTTTCAAACCACTTGGGAAACAGATATAGGCTAGGCTTACAAAATATATACGTATAAATAACTTTCGTATCACCCAAGAGGTGTGGTAGATCTGTAATTTTCAACAAGTAGGGCATCACATGATTCGAAAATGGCGAGTTACGTTGGGATTACGTCGGTAGACTTCAGTTGATTGGCTGACGAAGTCACGTGGTATTGATTTCTGGAAATTCCCTCTCGCACTTGCCGAAAGTAGGCTGTAAATGGATACACACGATCCCAGGGTCAGTCTTACCGCGTATAGATGACCGAGATGGTTACAGGTTGACTAGTAAAATAGAACAAAATGGAGTTGTTTCCCCTTTTCTATTAAAAAAGATACAGAATCATGGCAGATGCAAGCGTCAATCAGTTCAATACAAATCAGTTCTCAACCATATTCGATTAATCAATGGGGGAAGTAAAAATGATCTACATTGTAATGATTCTCTTTGTTTTCTCTCCTCCACAGCAGAAGAGTCTGAGGACAAGGGGGAGTGTGCAGAACATGGGTGTACAGCTGAGCACTCTCCAAAAAGTGGTGCCCTCGCCACTGAACCGGAAAACAACAAGATCCGTTAAACTTCGACCCATCCAAGCAAGCTCACGGCGGAGTTCTGTGGTCACAGACACTCACTAAACTCATTCCTTATTGGTTAAGGGATACAACAGTGATATATAAGACTTTCTTTTATTCGATGACCTCCATTTACTCAATGTTAGATATTTGAACATCTACCCCAGGTTGATTGTGCGGAGAATTTTTGTACAGGTCATTGCAAATTTCTGTAGGCTCAATAAATTCCTGGACGACTTTGCCAAAGTTAATAAGTTCAAGAATTTTACATTTTAATCCAAAGAGCTATGATTGTACCCATTCAGGTGATCAATTGTCTTTGACTGCGCTCACCATATTAAACATCAGTACCGTAATTTGGGGTGAATAGGAACAATTTGAGCATTTGCACAAATGTGTACGTATTATTTTTTAGTTTAACAAGCTATTTTGGTGCTATTTGCTGTCCACCCAAGGGACCTTTGCACTTGTATAGAATACAGATTATTTGTTGAAGATATATGCATATTTTTTTAAAACTGACTGTCAATTTTTCTGAAAGAAAATGAAAAAAATATTAAAAATTTCTGTCAATCTAACTCAGTAATTCCATGAATCACAGCTGCAACACCATCATCCTGAGGTCCTGGGAGAGACTCACCGAGTTGTGTCCAACAGGTGCTGTGGTGGAACCAAAGTTTGGACCACATCCCCAATTTCTGTCGCTGAGATGACTTCGGAATTTGCTGCACTCCTGGTCAACCACACATTGTATCTTATCATCAATTGGCAATTTGAGGTTGATATCACTGATATAAAAGAAATAGACTAGTCGGTTACTTATGCCTTGGTAATAATACGTCGTGAACAACTTTCCAATTTTTTGTTCCCATTTACCCCTTGGTTCCTGTTCGACCCAAATTACGGTACCCATTTGAGTGAGTTGGTGACTTGGGCCTCATCTGAACTTGAAAGGGCATTAACTAGTGTAAATTCAAAACGCACTGCTGCGAGAACAAACCTAGTCACATGCTCACCTATGTTGCTTATTACAATCCGTGGGTGAAATTCTAGACAGCTGGAAAGCAAGGGCAGATTATGATTGCTTCTGTCCTGCATTTTCTTTCCAGTTGATTAAACAGACAGAAAACCCTATCAGGTTTTTGATAATCAATAACTATGTGTTATGCAGGTCATGGAACAGAAAAGCTGTTCCCAAACATCCATGACAATTTGTGTCGACATATTGCAGACATAATTGGCTGCAGACTAAATCGGTTCGAAGTCAATGTAGGGGAGACAAGTTGTGTTTTTTCCCCTCACAGATATCGGTTCAAACTTAATGAAGGGGGGATAACTGGTGTTTTTTTTCCACTGATAGAATGGAAAGTGCTCTCCCCTTGACCTGTTTGACATTGCAGGCTGTGAGCCCAAAAAAGACTATTCTGTGATAGACGTTGTAGACTGTGTAAGCCTGTGATTCATATTCTGTGATATTGTTTTGTTTTATATTGAAGCATTTTGTACATATTACATACACATACATTTTTACTGGTGTGGAAGTATTATAGATATGTTGTGTTATCAAGCTGCATGGACTGTTGTTGTATCGCCAGACCTGTGATATTGTATTCAGTAGATAAATGATTTTATTTGGCTTCATTCTGCACAAGGTTCATGAAAAAGTGTTTTTTTCTGCGTAGTTCTTTTCCATGGAAAGTGAGAGCAGTATGCTGTGTACCTTTGTACTCCGATCCAATCTGATTAAAACTCGGACTTAATAACCGCTCCTGAGCTCCATCTGACATGGCGCTCAATTAGCGACATGTCCGACAGAGGAGCGGTTTATTAAGTCAAGAGTTTTAATCAGATTGACTCCGATCTTAATAAATCAATTTCCTGTCACCATTCCTCAATTGTATATGTTGGTATAGGATCTCATGAATCCACTATGTGCTCTGGAACGAGCTCGCACCAGGCTATCTGGGTCTGTCTGCTCGGTAGTGACATCAATCAGGTATTCGATCATAAAGGATGTATGTATTCAGCTGATCCCACAGAAAAGCCTGTGTCTTCTACGGCCCTTCCAGTGAAATGTAAGTCATGTAATGATTGGTGGACGATAACTTCAATGTAAGCCAGTAAGATCTTACATTAACGGACAAAACGGAGAATTGTTGACACCATATTAAGATTGCATTTTATTCTTCAGGCCCTGTAGGACTAAAGAAGTATTGCTATCATCATGTACATCTGTCGATCTTGACTGTTAACTTGTTCTTGTCATCCACATAATGAACTGGAGTTCACGAAACTTACAGGCTACGGTACAATTACTATATAATTATGCCATGTCCATTCAGCATTTCTCCTATTTCTTCAAACAGCATAAATTTTAGTATTTAGCCTCGGTTAACATAAATACTTTTAAGTATTTATGCTAACCGAGGCTAAATACTGTGGCTTGAATGTGGTATTTATCACCAGAACTGAAAAGATAGCAGGTGGAATTTGTAGAATGTTAGCAGAATTTCTCTCCGATGTTTTGCCATCTAAATAATTAGAAGAAATAGGGTATACTGGGATTAGGTCATTCGATGTTCGCGCTTCCAGCTGTCCGTCTGTCCATATAACAAAGTTAATGCTCTCAAAGCCAAACCATTTCAGCTGGACTTCGAATTTGGTACACAGCACTGAAAGCACAAGCCTATCAAATTTGGGTACATAGTGTTTTGCTGTTTCCATGATCAAAAATTTTCCAGACAATAAAGTTAGAACAGCTCAGTTGATTGTGTGTGGGGGTCTGTATGTGGATACCTTGCCAGAAGATGACACTTTGGATTGTGGTTCATCCGTTGGTGGCACCACCTAGAGGCCAACTTTAAATTTAGTTTCTGGACAATAAAATTTTGTGTTCAGAAGTATGAGAACAACTTGATTCTTTTCAAATTTTATGTCATCACCATACCACAAGATGAGACTGGATTATGCCTTATCTATATCAGGTACAGTGTAGGGATCAACTTGGAAATTTAGTTTTAGGATTCGAGATATTCTTATCCAATATGGTATGTGGATGCCGTGTCACAAAATGTTACTTGGGTTGCGATTCGTATAAAGCAATATTTAGTGAGTTCTGTCCATCTGCCTAAATATCCGTCATGTAACATTTGTTGTACTGTCATTTCATGTAACTGTTAATTTTGTTTATTTTGCGGCAAAATGCCAAGGTCACTGTTGCCCAAAAATTGAGAAATAATGTGAAATCCTTCTTGTTCATGGTATAACTTCAGTTCTGGAGTGACAGGTGTGATGTAAGTTGAGGCAAAGAAGAATCCTACTGATTTCAATGTCTGGCAACTTTTCTTATCTGTAGGACTCTTGGAAATTTAGAAACCTACGTATTGATGTTGAGTTGTGTTCATCTGTCTATCAACTTCGGTTCTCCATGTGATATCTCTAGTTCTAGGGTGTAAATTATGACCAAACTGAGGGAAACAAAATGGAACCTCAATCTTGGAGAAAAGAAACTGGCTGATATCGAGGGTTGGCCAGAGGAATTTATGCCCCAAACAAATGGAAAGGTATTATTGCCGTACACCAAAATTGTATACAATACATTATACAAAAATTCGATTTTATAGCAAAATTTAACATTTTTTAAATATTCCTGTTTCTGGATCAAGGCTTTTTTTATTTTTTTTATTTAGGCCCATTCTACAATGGAAAGAAAAATTATCTGCTACTGTCTATTACATGGTTTGACATGAAGGTTTTAGTTTAAATTTGTATATTACATGTATTTAATTCCGTCCCTAACAGCATTGTACAATGTGATATTCTATTCTTGTAAGATACAGGTGACTGGTGTGTACAGTTTTACATTTTCAGCTGTTCACCGGATAGCCATGTATGAGATATATGAACCAATAGATGTGAAATTTTTTCCTCCTGGATCAGAATTTCTGTTGAGATGTGAATGACAAGCTGTCCGGGTTAAACAGTTAATGATGACATGGAAGGAGAAAGGACACTCAAATCTGATTAATAATAACTGCTAATTGTCCCCCGCTACTTAGTAGGGGGGGGGACTTAGAAACACCGGTGTCCGTGATTCCGTAATTCCGTGATTCCGTAATTCTGTAATTCCGTAATTCCGTAAGATTTTCTTGTCCGGACAATAACTCGTGAACGATTTAACCGATCAACTTCAAACTTGGGGTGTGCCTTGACATTGGCGAGAGGACGGTTGGGATTGTTTTTCAGCAATGTGCGTAATCCAATATGGCCGCCGTCAGCCATTTTGGATTATAAGCAGTACGATCTTAGATTTTCTTGTCCGGACAATAACTCGTGAACGATTTAACCGATCAACTTCAAACTTGGTGTGTGCCTTGACATTGGTGAGAGGACGGTTGGGATTGTTTTTCAGCAATGTGCGTAATCAAATATGGCCGCCGTCAGCCATTTTGGATTATAAGCAGTTCGATCTTAGATTTTCTTGTCCGGACAATAACTCGTGAACGATTTAACCGATCAACTTCAAACTTGGGGTGTGCCTTGACATTGGTGAGAGGACGGTTGTGATTGTTTTTCAGCAATGTGCGTAATCAAATATGGCCGCCGTCAGCCATTTTGGATTATAAGCAGTTCGATCTTAGATTTTCTTGTCCGGACAATAACTCGTGAACGATTTAACCGATTAACTTCAAACTTGGGGTATGCCTTGACATTGGTGAGAGGACGGTTGTGATTGTTTTTCAGCAATGTGCGTAATCTAATATGGCCGCCGCCAGCTATATTGGATTATAAGCAGTTGGATCTTGTCCGGACAACAACTCGAGAACGATTCAACCGATCTACTTCATATGTGGGGAGTACCTTGACATTGTTGAGAGGAGGATTAGGATTGTTTTTCAAGGACGTGCTTGATCCAATATGGCCACCATCAGCCATACTGGATTTCATTGGATTTTAAGCAGCTTGATCTTGTCCGGACAATAACTGGAGTACGATTCAACTGATCTACTTCAAACTTGGGGAGTGCCTTGACATCGGTGAGAGGACGGTTTGGATTTTTTTCAGCGATGTGCATAATCCAATATGGCCACCGTCAGCCATATTGGATTATAAGTAGTTGGATCTTAGATTTTCTTGTCCGGACAATAACTCGTGAACGATTTAATCGATCAACTTCAAATTTGGGGTGTGCCTTGACATTGGTGAGAGGACAGTTGGGATTGTTTTTCAGCAATGTACCTAATCTAATATGGCCGCCGTCAGCCATATTGGATTGTGAGCAGTTTGATCTTGTCCGGACAATAGCTGGAGTACGATTCAACTGATCTACTTCAAACTTGGGGAGTCCCTTGACCTTAGTGAGAGGACAGTCATGTATTATGTTTTATGGATGTGCATAATCCAATATGGGTGCCATCTGCTGTATTAGATTTATGTTAAGCTCATCAGCGATATCTCCATTTTCAAATCATACTGTTATCAATGATATGAGATATCATCGACCCCAAAAAATCGACCATAGAGGTCCATGGCCCCCGCAGCAGCAGCGCCAGTTATGGGGGATGTAATCCACCATAACTGGTGCTGCTAGCGGGGGACATGGACCTCTATGGTCGATTTTTATACTTATGTTGTCTGCAGTGAACCTGGAGAAATGACACTCAAATCTGATTAATAATAACTGCTAATTGTCCCCCGCTACTTAGTAGGGGGGGATATTAGAAACACCGGTGTCCGTAATTCCGTAATTCCGAAATTCCGTAATTCCGTAAGATTTTCTTGTCCGGACAATAACTCGTGAACGATTTAACCGATCAACTTCAAACTTGGGGTGTGCCTTAACATTGGCGAGAGGACGGTTGGGATTGTTTTTCAGCGATGTGCATAATCCAATATGGCCGCCGTCAGCCATTTTGGATTATAGGCAGTTGGATCTTAGATTTTCTTGTCCGGACAATAACTCGTGAACGATTTAACCGATCAACTTCAAACTTGGGGTGTGCCTTGACATTGATGAGAGGACGGTTGGTATTGTTTTTCAGCAATATGCGTAATCTAATATGGCCGCCGTCAGCCATATTGCATTATAAGCAGTTGGATCACAGATTTTCTTGTGCGGACAATAACTCGTGAATGATTTAACCGATCAACTTCAAACTGGGGGTGTGCCTTGACATTGGTGAGAGGACGGTTGGGATTGTTTTTCAGCAATGTGCATAATCTAATATGGCCGCCGTCAGCCATATTGCATTATAAGCAGTTGGATCTTGTCCGGACAATAACTCAAGAACGATTCAACTGATCTACTTCATATGTGGGGAGTGTCTTAACATTGTTGAGAGGAGGATTAGGATTGTTTTTCAAGGACGTGCTTAATCCAATATGGCCACCATCAGCCATACCATACTGGATTTCATTGGATTTTAAGCAGTTTGATCTTGTCCGGACAATAACTGGAGTACGATTCAACTGATCTACTTCAAACTTGGGGAGTGCCTTGACATCGGTGAGAGGACGGTTGGGATTGTTTTTCACCAATGTGCATAATCCAATATGGGTATGTGGGGAGTGCCTTAACATTGTTGAGAGGAGGATTAGGATTGTTTTTCAAGGACGTGCTTTATCCAATATGGCCACCATCAGCCATACTGGATTTCATTGGATTCTAAGCAGTTTAATCTTGTCCGGACAATAACTGGAGTACGATTCAACTGATTTACTTCAAACTTGGGGAGTGCCTTGACATCGGTGAGAGGACGGTTGGGATTGTTTTTCAGCAATGTGCATAATCCAATATGGCCGCCGTCAGCCATATTGGATTATAAGCAGTTGGATCTTAGATTTTCTTGCCCGGACAATAACTTGTGAACGATTTAACCGATCAACTTTAAACTTGGGGTGTGCCTTGACATGGTGAGAGGACGGTTGGGATTGTTTTTCAGCAATGTGCGTAATCTAATATGGCCGCTGTCAGCCATATTGCTTTATAAGCAGTTGGATCTTGTCCGGACAATAACTCGAGAACGATTCAACCGATCTACTTCATACCTGGGGAGTGCCTTGACATTGTTGAGAGGAGGATTAGGATGGTTTTTCAAGGACATGCTTAATCCAATATGGCCACCATCAGCCATACTGGATTTCATTGGATTTTAAGCAGTTTGATCTTGTCCGGACAATAGCTGGGATATGATTCAACTGATCTACTTCAAACTTGGGAAGTCCCTTGACCTTGATGAGATCCCGGTTAGGATTGTGTTTCATGAACGAGCATAATCCAATTTGGCTGCCAACTACCAGCGATATTGGATTATGTTGCATTTTAAGCAGTTGCATCTTGTCTGGACAACAAACCTAGAATAATTCAACTGATCGACTTCAAACTTGCAGTTTGGCTTCACATCGGTGAGAGGACAGTTATCATTGCTTTACAGTTACCTGTGTAATCCAAGATGGCCACCATCAGTCATCTTAGATTTTCAGCATTTAGATCTTGTCTGGACAATAACTCTAGAACGATTCAACCAATCTACTTCAAGCCTGGGGAGTGCATGGACATTGGTGAGAGGACAGTTGGTATTATGTTTTATGGATGTGCATAATCCAATCTGGGTGCCATCCACAGTATTAGATTATGTTAAGCTCATCAGCGATATCTCCATTTTCAAATCATACTCTTCATCAATGATATGAGATTTCATCGACCAAATAAAATCGACCATAGAGGTCCATGGCCCCCGCAGCAGCAGCGCCAGTTATGGTGGATGTAATCCACCATAACTGGTGCTGCTAGCGGGGGACATGGACCTCT
>JAVTVY010052214.1:0-28106 GCA_036873755.1 Hanleya hanleyi | reverse complement strand
AAACCAGAGATGAACCAATCAGAACATACCCTGAATGACTCTGTGTACAAAGCAGAGATGAACCAGTCAGAACATACTCTGAATGAATGTGTACAAAGCAGAGATGAACCACTCAGAACATACCCTGAATGACTGTGTACAAACCAGAGATGAACCAATCAGAACATACCCTGAATGGCAGTGTGTACAAAGCAGAGATGAACCAATCAGAACATACCCTGAATGACAGTGTGTACAAAGCAGAGATGAACCAATCAGAACATACCCTGAATGACACTGTGTACAAAGCAGAGATGAACCAATCAGAACATACCCTGAATGACAGTGTGTACAAAGCAGAGATGAACCAATCAGAACATACCCTGAATGACTGTGTACAAAGCAGAGATGAACCAATTAGAACATACCCTGAATGACTGTGTGTGTACAAACCAGAGATTAACCAATCAGAACATACCCTGAATGACAGTGTGTACAAAGCAAAGATGAACCACTCAGAACATACCCTGAATGACTGTGTACAAAGCAGAGATGAACCAATCAGAACATACCCTGAATGAAAGTGTGTAAAAAGCAGAGATGAACCAGTCAGAACATACCCTGAATGACTGTGTACAAAGCAGAGATGAACCAATAAGAACATACCCTGAATGACTGTGTGTACAAAACAGAGATGAACCAATCAGAACATACCCTGAATGACTGTGTGTACAAAGCAGAGATGAACCAATCAGAACATACCCTGAATGACAGTGTGTACAAACCAGAGATGAACCAATCAGAACATACCCTGAATGACTGTGTGTACAAACCAGAGATGAACCAATCAGAACATACCCTGAATGACTCTGTGTACAAAGCAGAGATGAAGCAGTCAGAACATACCCTGAATGACAGTGTGTACAAAGCAGAGATGAAGCAGTCAGAACATACTCTGAATGACTGTGTACAAAGCAGAGATGAACCAATCAGAACATACCCTGAATGACTCTGTGTACAAACCAGAGATGAACCAATCAGAACATACCCTGAATGACAGTGTGTACAAACCAGAGATGAACCAATCAGAACATACCCTGAATGACTGTGTGTACAAACCAGAGATGAACCAATCAGAACATACCCTGAATGACTGTGTGTACAAACCAGAGATGAACCAATCAGAACATACCCTGAATGACAGTGTGTACAAAGCAAAGATGAACCACTCAGAACATACCCTGAATGACTGTGTACAAAGCAGAGATGAACCAATCAGAACATACCCTGAATGACTGTGTGTACAAACCAGAGATGAACCAATCAGAACATACCCTGAATGACTGTGTACAAACCAGAGTTGAACCAATCAGAACATACCCTGAATGACTGTGTACAAAGCAGAGATGAACCACTCAGAACATACCCTGAATGACTGTGTACAAACCAGAGATGAACCAATCAGAACATACCCTGAATGACAGTGTGTACAAAGCAGAGATGAACCAATCAGAACATACCCTGAATGACAGTGTGTACAAAGCAGAGATGAACCAATCAGAACATACCCTGAATGACACTGTGTACTAAGCAGAGATGAACCAATCAGAACATACCCTGAATGACAGTGTGTACAAAGCAGAGATGAACAAATCAGAACATACCCTGAATGACAGTGTGTACAAAGCAGAGATGAACCAATCAGAACATACTCCCTGAATGACTGTGTGTACAAACCAGAGATGAACCAATCAGAACATACCCTGAATGACTGTGTGTACAAACCAGAGATGAACCAATCAGAACATACCCTGAATGACTCTTACAAACCAGAGATGAACCAATCAGAACATACCCTGAATGACTGTGTGTACAAACCAGAGATGAACCAATCAGAACATACCCTGAATGACTGTGTGTACAAACCAGAGATGAACCAATCAGAACATACCCTGAATGACTCTGTGTACAAACCAGAGATGAACCAATCAGAACATACCCTGAATGACAGTGTGTACAAACCAGAGATGAACCAATCAGAACATACCCTGAATGACAGTGTGTACAAACCAGAGATGAACCAATCAGAACATACCCTGAATGACTGTGTGTACAAACCAGAGATGAACCAATCAGAACATACCCTGAATGACAGTGTGTACAAACCAGAGGTGAACCAATCAGAACATACCCTGAATGACTGTGTGTACAAACCAGAGGTGAACCAATCAGAACATACCCTGAATGACTGTGTACAAACCAGAGATGAACCAATCAGAACATACCCTGAATGACAGTGTGTACAAGCCAGAGATGAACCAATCAGAACATACCCTGAATGATTGTGTGTAGGGTGACAAATTCTCTTAGTATAGTTAGATCATTCCTCCTAATATGGTGGGTGTGGCCATTTATATTCAAACCAGAGTTGAACCAATCAGAACATACCCTGAATGACTGTGTGTACAAACCAGAGGTGAACCAATCAGAACATACCCTGAATGACTGGGTTTACAAACCAGAGATGAACCAATCAGAACATACCCTGAATGACTGTGTACAAAGCAGAGATGAACCAGTCAGAACATACCCTGAATGACTGTGTGTACAAAGCAGAGATGAACCAATCAGAATATACCCTGAATGACTGTGTGTACAAACCAGAGATGAACCAATCAGAACATACCCTGAATGACTGTGTGTAGGGTGACAAATTCTCTTAGTATAGTTAGATCATTCCTCCTAATATGGTGGATATGGCCATTTATATTCAAACCAGAGTTGAACCAATCAGAACATACCCTGAATGACTGTGTGTGGAACCAATCAGAACATACCCTGAATGACAGTGTGTACAAACCAGAGATGAACCAATCAGAACATACCCTGAATGACAGTGTGTACAAACCAGAGATGAACCAATCAGAACATACCCTGAATGACTGTGTGTACAAACCAGAGATGAACCAATCAGAACATACCCTGAATGACTGTGTGTACAAACCAGAGATGAACCAATCAGAACATACCCTGAATGACAGTGTGTACAAACCAGAGATGAACCAATCAGAACATACCCTGAATGACTGTGTACAAAGCAGAGATGAACCAGTCAGAACATACCCTGAATGACTGTGAGTACAAAGCAGAGATGAACCAATCAGGACATACCCTGAATGACAGTGTGTACAAAGCAAAGATGAACCACTCAGAACATACCCTGAATGACTGTGTACAAAGCAGAGATGAACCAATTAGAACATACCCTGAATGACTGTGTGTACAAACCAGAGATTAACCAATCAGAACATACCCTGAATGACTGTGTACAAAGCAGAGATGAACCAATCAGAACATACCCTGAATGACAGTGTGTAAAAAGCAGAGATGAACCAGTCAGAACATACCCTGAATGACTGTGTACAAAGCAGAGATGAACCAATCAGAACATACCCTGAATGACTGTGTGTACAAAACAGAGATGAACCAATCAGAACATACCCTGAATGACTGTGTGTACAAAGCAGAGATGAACCAATCAGAACATACCCTGAATGACAGTGTGTACAAACCAGAGATGAACCAATCAGAACATACCCTGAATGACTGTGTACAAAGCAGAGATGAACCAGTCAGAACATACCCTGAATGACTGTGTGTACAAAGCAGAGATGAACCAATCAGAACATACCCTGAATGACTGTGTGTACAAGCCAGAGATGAACCAATCAGAACATACCCTGAATGACTCTGTGTACAAACCAGAGATAACCAATCAGAACATACCCTGAATGACAGTGTGTACAAAGCAAAGATGAACCACTCAGAACATACCCTGAATGACTGTGTACAAAGCAGAGATGAACCAATCAGAACATACCCTGAATGACAGTGTGTAAAAAGCCGAGATGAACCAGTCAGAACATACCCTGAATGACTGTGTACAAAGCAGAGATGAACCACTCAGAACATACCCTGAATGACTGTGTACAAAGCAGAGATGAACCAATCAGAACATACCCTGAATGACTGTGTGTACAAACCAGAGATGAACCAATCAGAACATACCCTGAATGACTGTGTACAAACCAGAGTTGAACCAATCAGAACATACCCTGAATGACTGTGTACAAACCAGAGATGAACCAATCAGAACATACCCTGAATGACTGTGTGTACAAAGCAGAGATGAACCAATCAGAACATACCCTGAATGACAGTGTGTACAAAGCAGAGATGAACCAATCAGAACATACCCTGAATGACAGTGTGTACAAACCAGAGATGAACCAATCAGAACATACCCTGAATGACTGTGTGTACAAACCAGAGATGAACCGATCAGAACATACCCTGAATGACTGTGTGTAGGTTGACAAATTCTCTTAGTATAGTTAGATCATTCCTCCTAATATGGTGGGTGTGGCCATTTATATTCAAACCAGAGTTGAACCAATCAGAACATACCCTGAATGACTGTGTGTACAAACCAGAGGTGAACCAATCAGAACATACCCTGAATGACAGTGTGTACAAACCAGAGATGAACCAATCAGAACATACCCTGAATGACTCTGTGTACAAACCAGAGATGAACCAATCAGAACATACCCTGAATGACTGTGAGTACAAAGCAGAGATGAACCAATCAGGACATACCCTGAATGACAGTGTGTACAAAGCAAAGATGAACCACTCAGAACATACCCTGAATGACTGTGTACAAAGCAGAGATGAACCAATTAGAACATACCCTGAATGACTGTGTGTGTACAAACCAGAGATTAACCAATCAGAACATACCCTGAATGACAGTGTGTACAAAGCAAAGATGAACCACTCAGAACATACCCTGAATGACTGTGTACAAAGCAGAGATGAACCAATCAGAACATACCCTGAATGAAAGTGTGTAAAAAGCAGAGATGAACCAGTCAGAACATACCCTGAATGACTGTGTACAAAGCAGAGATGAACCAATAAGAACATACCCTGAATGACTGTGTGTACAAAACAGAGATGAACCAATCAGAACATACCCTGAATGACTGTGTGTACAAAGCAGAGATGAACCAATCAGAACATACCCTGAATGACAGTGTGTACAAACCAGAGATGAACCAATCAGAACATACCCTGAATGACTGTGTACAAAGCAGAGATGAACCAGTCAGAACATACCCTGAATGACTGTGTGTACAAAGCAGAGATGAACCAATCAGAACATACCCTGAATGACTGTGTGTACAAACCAGAGATGAACCAATCAGAACATACCCTGAATGACTGTGTGTACAAACCAGAGATGAACCAATCAGAACATACCCTGAATGACAGTGTGTACAAAGCAAAGATGAACCACTCGGAACATACCCTGAATGACTGTGTACAAAGCAGAGATGAATCAATCAGAACATACCCTGAATGACAGTGTGTAAAAAGCCGAGATGAACCAGTCAGAACATACCCTGAATGACTGTGTACAAAGCAGAGATGAACCACTCAGAACATACCCTGAATGACTGTGTACAAAGCAGAGATGAACCAATCAGAACATACCCTGAATGACTGTGTGTACAAACCAGAGATGAACCAATCAGAACATACCCTGAATGACTGTGTACAAACCAGAGTTGAACCAATCAGAACATACCCTGAATGACTGTGTACAAACCAGAGATGAACCAATCAGAACATACCCTGAATGACTGTGTGTACAAACCAGAGATGAACCAATCAGAACATACCCTGAATGACAGTGTGTACAAACCAGAGATGAACCAATCAGAACATACCCTGAATGACTGTGTGTAGGGTGACAAATTCTCTTAGTATCGTTAGATCATTCCTCCTAATATGGTGGATATGGCCATTTATATTCAAACCAGAGTTGAACCAATCCGAATATACCCTGAATGACTGTGTGTACAAACCAGAGATGAACCAATCAGAACATACCCTGAATGACAGTGTGTACAAACCAGAGATGAACCAATCAGAACATACCCTGAATGACTGTGTACAAAGCAGAGATGAACCAGTCAGAACATACCCTGAATGACTGTGAGTACAAAGCAGAGATGAACCAATCAGGACATACCCTGAATGACAGTGTGTAGAAAGCAAAGATGAACCACTCAGAACATACCCTGAATGACTGTGTACAAAGCAGAGATGAACCAATTAGAACATACCCTGAATGACTGTGTGTACAAACCAGAGATTAACCAATCAGAACATACCCTGAATGACAGTGTGTACAAAGCAAAGATGAACCACTCAGAACATACCCTGAATGACTGTGTACAAAGCAGAGATGAACCAATCAGAACATACCCTGAATGACAGTGTGTAAAAAGCAGAGATGAACCAGTCAGAACATACCCTGAATGACTGTGTACAAAGCAGAGATGAACCAATCAGAACATACCCTGAATGACTGTGTGTACAAAACAGAGATGAACCAATCAGAACATACCCTGAATGACTGTGTGTACAAAGCAGAGATGAACCAATCAGAACATACCCTGAATGACTGTGTACAAAGCAGAGATGAAGCAGTCAGAACATACCCTGAATGACAGTGTGTACAAAGCAGAGATGAAGCAGTCAGAACATACTCTGAATGACTGTGTACAAAGCAGAGATGAACCAATCAGAACATACGCTGAATGACTGTGTACAAAGCAGAGATGAACCAATCAGAACATACCCTGAATGACTGTGTGTACAAACCAGAGATGAACCAATCAGAACATACCCTGAATGACTGTGTGTACAAACCAGAGATGAACCAATCAGAACATACCCTGAATGACTGTGTGTGTACAAAGCAGAGATGAACGAATCAGAACATACCCTGAATGACAATGTGTACAAAGCAGAGATGAACCAATCAGAACATACCCTGAATGACAGTGTGTACAAACCAGAGATGAACCAATCAGAACATACCCTGAATGACTGTGTGTACAAAACCGAGATGAACAAATCAGAACATACCCTGAATGACTGTGTGTACAAACCAGAGATGAACCAATCAGAACATACCCTGAATGACTGTGTGTACAAACCAGCAATGAACCAATCAGAACATACCCTGAATGACTGTGTGTACAAACCAGAGATGAACCAATCAGAACATACCCTGAATGATTGTGTGTACAAACCAGCGATGAACCAATCAGAACATACCCTGAATGACTGTGTACAAACCAGAGATGAACCAATTAGAACATACCCTGAATGACTGTGTACAAAGCAGAGATGAACCAGTCAGAACATACTCTGAATGACTGTGTACAAAGCAGAGATGAACCACTCAGAACATACCCTGAATGACTGTGTACAAAGCAGAGATGAACCAATCAGAACATACCCTGAATGACAGTGTGTACAAAGCAGAGATGAACCAATCAGAACATACCCTGAATGACAGTGTGTACAAAGCAGAGATGAACCAATCAGAACATACCCTGAATGACACTGTGTACAAAGCAGAGATGAACCAATCAGAACATACCCTGAATGACAGTGTGTACAAAGCAGAGATGAACAAATCAGAACATACCCTGAATGACAGTGTGTACAAAGCAGAGATGAACCAATCAGAACATACCCTGAATGACTGTGTGTACAAAACAGAGATGAACCAATCAGAACATACCCTGAATGACTGTGTGTACAAACCAGAGATGAACCAATCAGAACATACCCTGAATGACTCTGTGTACAAAGCAGAGATGAAGCAGTCAGAACATACCCTGAATGACAGTGTGTACAAAGCAGAGATGAAGCAGTCAGAACATACTCTGAATGACTGTGTACAAAGCAGAGATGAACCAATCAGAACATACCCTGAATGACTCTGTGTACAAACCAGAGATGAACCAATCAGAACATACCCTGAATGACAGTGTGTACAAACCAGAGGTGAACCAATCAGAACATACCCTGAATGACTGTGTGTACAAACCAGAGATGAACCAATCAGAACATACCCTGAATGACTGTGTGTACAAACCAGAGATGAACCAATCAGAACATACCCTGAATGACTCTTACAAACCAGAGATGAACCAATCAGAACATACCCTGAATGACTGTGTGTACAAACCAGAGATGAACCAATCAGAACATACCCTGAATGACTGTGTGTACAAACCAGAGATGAACCAATCAGAACATACCCTGAATGACTGTGTACAAACCAGAGTTGAACCAATCAGAACATACCCTGAATGACTGTGTACAAACCAGAGATGAACCAATCAGAACATACCCTGAATGACTGTGTGTACAAACCAGAGATGAACCAATCAGAACATACCCTAAATGACAGTGTGTACAAACCAGAGGTGAACCAATCAGAACATACCCTGAATGACTGTGTGTACAAACCAGAGATGAACCAATCAGAACATACCCTGAATGACTGTGTGTACAAACCAGAGGTGAACCAATCAGAACATACCCTGAATGACTGTGTGTACAAACCAGAGGTGAACCAATCAGAACATACCCTGAATGACTGGGTTTACAAACCAGAGATGAACCAATCAGAACATACCCTGAATGACTGTGTACAAAGCAGAGATGAACCAGTCAGAACATACCCTGAATGACTGTGTGTACAAAGCAGAGATGAACCAATCAGAATATACCCTGAATGACTGTGTGTACAAACCAGAGATGAACCAATCAGAACATACCCTGAATGACTGTGTGTAGGGTGACAAATTCTCTTAGTATAGTTAGATCATTCCTCCTAATATGGTGGATATGGCCATTTATATTCAAACCAGAGTTGAACCAATCAGAACATACCCTGAATGACTGTGTGTACAAACCAGAGGTGAACCAATCAGAACATACCCTGAATGACAGTGTGTACAAACCAGAGATGAACCAATCAGAACATACCCTGAATGACTGTGTACAAAGCAGAGATGAACCAATCAGAACATACCCTGAATGACTGTGTGTACAAACCAGAGATGAACCAATCAGAACATACCCTGAATGACTGTGTGTACAAACCAGAGATGAACCAATCAGAACATACCCTGAATGACTCTGTGTACAAACCAGAGATGAACCAATCAGAACATACCCTGAATGACAGTGTGTACAAACCAGAGATGAACCAATCAGAACATACCCTGAATGACAGTGTGTACAAACCAGAGATGAACCAATCAGAACATACCCTGAATGACTGTGTGTACAAACCAGAGATGAACCAATCAGAACATACCCTGAATGACAGTGTGTACAAACCAGGGGTGAACCAATCAGAACATACCCTGAATGACAGTGTGTACAAACCAGAGATGAACCAATCAGAACATACCCTGAATGACAGTGTGTACAAAGCAGAGATGAACCAATCAGAACATACCCTGAATGACAGTGTGTACAAACCAGAGATGAACCAATCAGAACATACCCTGAATGACTGTGTGTACAAACCAGAGATGAACCAATCAGAACATACCCTGAATGACTGTGTGTACAAAGCAGAGATGAACCAATCAGAACATACCCTGAATGACTGTGTGTACAAACCAGAGATGAACCAATCAGAACATACCCTGAATGACTGTGTGTAGGGTGACAAATTCTCTTAGTATAGTTAGATCATTCCTCCTAATATGGTGGGTGTGGCCATTTATATACGTCCGACAATCAATACAGCAAATTGCTTCACTGACAATACAATCTTATAATGCATGTATACATTCAAACTATGTATTGTAGTTTTTTCCACTCTGTTGTATGTTCTGGAAATAATGTTGTAATAGGTGAATACATTTTTTAGGGTTCGTACACTAACTTGAAAACCTCTAAAAGCCTTGAAAATAACATTTTAGAAATCGAGGCTTTGAAAAATAGAAAAGTGTGCTAAAGACCTTGAAAAGACCTCAAAAATGGGAATTCATGTCCATTGTTGTCATTCTTTTGTCATATTGTGGCTGAAATTTGTACTGTCCTTTCCTGTTGGATGGCAAAATTAACCCCCATCATTGCGATATAGTCTTTAATCATCCAAAAGGTATTTTCAAGTTTATTCAAAACACAATGTATAAACATCACCCCCTACATCCGACCGTCGCCAGCCGGTGAAACGGTGGTCAGCCGATGAGGCTATTTTCGCAACACAGGTGAGATGGTGTTAGAAATTTGGATTTTGTGGGTAATATTAATGGATATTCATTCATTGGAAATAAGTCGTCATTTCAATCGTTTGGTTACATATCAGAATGCCTTGTACTTAAAGATATCGTACAAACTTGTGGAGCGATGCTGTTTTCTAGCGAAGTTTCATTTTCAAACTCTCTAAAAAAACTTGAGTGAACTGTTCCACTCAAGTTTGAGTGAAATGTACCTGTTCACTCAAACTTGAGTTACTTTTCACTCAACTTGAGTTACTTTTCACTCAACTTGAGTTAAAACCACTCAAGTTCACTCAACTTGAGTGGGATGAATTTCCACTCTTACGCTTGAGTGAATATCACTCAAGTTGAGTGCATTTAACTCAAGTTGAGTGAAAAATAACTCAAGTTGAGTGAAAATTTCACTCAAGTATTGAGTGGGATGAATTTCCACACTTACTTGAGTGAAATTTCACTCAACTTTTTTTAGTGAGAACAGTTCTTATCGCTAATTACTGACACTTATCGATACATATTATCATGTGTAATTATTCCATATTCAATGCTCTTTGTATGTCACTCAAACTTCGATGGATTTAATTGGCGTAAGCATTGACATTAATTAAAAAGTCACACCGTGTGCGCCTATATCCAGGCTACGGTGAACAGCATGAGCATGCTACACACTTTTCTTGATGCTGTTCAACGTAGCCTGGATATATGCATATGGTGTGACTTTTTCCAATAGTATCAGCACTTACGCGAATTATATTCATTGAAGTTTGGGTGACATATACAAAGAGCATCGAATAAGGAATAATTACGCATGATAATCTGTACCGATTAGTGTAAGTTATTAGCGATAAGAACAACTTTGAAACGAAACTTCGCTCAAAAACAGCATCGCTCTCCGTGTTCATATGATATCTTCAAGTACAATGCGTTCTGCTACGTAACCGAACGATTAAAATACGACTGTTATTTCCCATGAATGAATATCCATTAATATTGCCCATAACCTCACAAGACATGTGAAAGAAATCCAAATTGCTGACATCACCTCGCCTGTATTGCGAAAATGGCCCCACCGGCTGACCACCGTTTCACCGGCTGGCGACGGTCGGATGTAGAGGGTGAACAACATATTTGTTGAGAGGACATTCATAATCATGTTCAAGTAAAAAAAAAAAAAAATCATCAGAAAATTGATCTGTATAGGTTCAATGACACTGAAAGTAATATGCCTTGAAAACAGGAACTATTAACTTGAAAAGACCTTGAAAAAGCCTGGAAATCTGGAAGCTTCAAAGTTTACCAACCGTGATTGTTATTGCCATCTGTTGCATGTTCTGAAAACAATGTTACAATGGGCTAATACATTGTAATAATATATTTTGAAACTGTGTCAAAGTTGTTGCACTTGCTTGCATGTTGGGGACAATGTTTCAATGGGTGAATAGGTTGCTATATTTTCAAACTTTGTCAAATTTGTTGCAGTGTTTTGCAAGGTTTGGAAACAATGTTGCAATTGTACATGTAAATAGTGTAATAATATATTTTCAACATGTTTCAAAGTTGGAATGTATTGTTGCAGTGTTTTGCAAGGTTTGGAAACAATGTTGCAATTGTACATGTAAATAGTGTAATAATATATTTTCAACATGTTTCAAAGTGGAATGTATTGGGAGTACTGGAAACAATGTTGCAATGATAAATATAGGGTAATAATATATTTTCAAACTATGTCAAAGTTGTTGCAGTGTGTTGCTAGTTCTGGAAACAATGCTGCAATGGTAAATACAGTGTAATACAATACTTTCAAACATTTGTCAAAGTTGTTGCAGTGAGTTACATGTTCTGGAAACATTGTTGCAATATATTTTTTAAACTGTGTCATTATCATTGCAGTTCTGGAAACAATATAATATAAAGAAACTAATTCAGGTTTTACACATCTTCATCCTGGCAACAACAAAAAAGTGAGGAAAAAAAAACAGTATTCAATTCATTTGTATCCCACGGGATGATAGAAATGATTTGAAATAGGCTTTTGTGAATCTTCGGGTATTTAGTCTCGATGGAAAACTCCATGAAGAGAAAAGGACTGAGTACACTTTTGTTCATTTTTATTTGCTTTGAATGAAATATGTTTTCATGAAAAAAGTGAACTTCTTTTTGTGCATTCTGTAATCCCCAGACAATATTGTTTAGCCATCATTTTGATTAGCTCGATCTTTTCAATAGGAGCCGATTCGAGTGCTGCTGTAAGTTGGATACTCAAGAGAATCTGTACATTGCTTGGAATTTGTGGTTAAAAATTTGAGAAAAAGAAAATTAATCTAACAAACTATTTTAATTATAGCAGGGAAAGGTTGCAGGCTATCTATCAATGTCAAACAATTTCTGAGAGAGAAATTTCTATCCGCTTGTCTTCTGGTTAATATGATTTTTTTTATTGGCATAAATATCACAGGAATAATTAAAGAAGCTTTTAAATGTGGCTCCAAACATCAACTGAAGTGGTTTGTCCTGCTATAGAAAATAAGAATAATATTGATAGACCCTAACAGAGAAGCAATGTTGTGTAGTGGACTGCCTTAAGTCTGGGCACTGACCCCTGGGTGAGGTATGTTGTAGTAATAAGAAAGCGGCAGTAATCTACAGTGTAATTAAGTTAAGGAGCTGTCAGTTGGGGCACTTGTCCATGACAGGTGAGGGGCACACCCTAGGGACACCTGTGGTCAAACAGGGGAGCTACTGCTCCACGCGGCCCCTCCAAACCTTTCGCCCCATCTCAGATACGGCACGGCCTGCCCGGATGTAGATCTGTCTGGAATTAAACAGGACTTCGAGATATTTTAATCCCTTTCCCCAGTCATGCTTGGCAAACGTTATTATTTGAGCCCCAGTCTTTAGGACATAATGAATTTTCACCTGCCAGGAGAAGAGCTGTGAAGGGGCTTTGGCCCAGGTGTATCACTGTCTATACCCCAGGAAGAACTGTCAACTTGGACCGTAATAAATGGTCTCTTATCCATTGCTACCCCTATGTGTTGGTCTAAGGGTTAATTCCCAGGTATGTTTTAGTAGGGTTAATTCAATATGAACTCATATTTGGAAAAGCTAATTCAGGCAGGACAGTTTATTAGAAGTGCTATAGAAAAACATACAATAAATGTTAATTTTCATGTGTTGGAATAGTGTGTCCTGTCATCTCAGTAAATGAGTGTTTAAGTTTATAATTTGATGTAATATATCCAAAATATTAGTACAGCAAGGGTCAGGCCCCGAACTTCAACAATCCGTTATATATACATCCCAGTCTTTGCTTGTGTTCATTTCTATCATTAGTGTACATATTTTCTGTAGCATGATAAAATTTCTGTCACAAATTTGAGAAATCATGAGAAAAGTACGAACACTTAGCAATTTGAATCCATTTGAGTCTATTTTTTTAATGGACCATTACAATTACACATGCATATCATGTTCTGGTTAATTCCATATTTATGGTAAATATGGCGAATTTTTTAATAATTTATGGTAAATCTTCTAACAATGTATGGTAAATCTTCTAATAATATATATCTAATAATCTATGGTAAATCTTCTAATAATAAATGGTAAAATATTCAAATAATGAATTCATGGTAAATCTTCTAATAATGAATGGTAAATCTTTTTACCCCTCGGCCATTTTGGCCTCGGGGTATTGTCGTTGCCATGTACGTCCGTCCGTCCAGTAACACATTTTAGGCAAAACCGCTTGAGATACAACCACCAAATTTTCAACACTTATTTATCTAGTGCTAAGTCAGACGCCTATTGAAAGTGGCGTCGGCCCATATTTTACAGAGTTCTGCCCCTTTACAGATATATTAATTTCTATTTCTGTTCTATATGCCTGAATGTAACCAACTATATCTGCAGAACTGTGTTCGGTATAGCTACTATATTTTGGAAACTTATTTATATTGTTGTATTCTACAAGCCAACAAAGGATTACTCGCCTCGGCTTATGGAGTTATGCCCCTTTCGGATGTAATAATCTCCGATTTTGTTATCTGTAGTTGAATGTACAAGTTATATCTGCAGATCCGTGTTCGGTACAGCTTATTAGTCTCGGTTCTTATTTTACAGTAGTGCTAAGTCAGACGCCTATCGAAAGTGGCTCCCCTCGGCCCATACTTTACAGAGTTATTCCCCTTTACTGATATATTAATTTCTATTTCTGTCCTATATGCCTGAATGTAACCAACTATATCTGCAGAACTGTGTTCGGTATAGCTACTATATTTTAGAAACTTATTTATATTGTTGTATTCTACAAGCCAACAACCCTTACCGAAATAATATTCTTCTGGCACACTGGTTGCGGCAAGCTTGCCGCAAACTTTCTGGCAACCTCACCGCACACAGTGTGCCGGAGAGTTTGCGGCAACCTTGCCGCAACAGAGTTTTTCACATGCAAATGAGCTTTCCGGCACACTATACAGATTGCGGCAAGCTGGCCGCAAACTGCTTATGTATTCCGGCAGCCTTCTGGCACACTCTTCCGGCAGCCTTCCGGCACACTCTTCCGGCAGCCTTCTGGCGCACTCTTCCGGCAACCTCACCGCGCACTCTTCCGGCAACCTCACCGCGCACTCTTCCGGCAACCTCACCGCTCACTCTTCCAGCAACCTCACCGCGCACTCTTCCGGCAGACTCCATTATCTCTTCATTTCAATGATTTAAGCTGACAACATTGTCCAAACTCCATTATTTCTTCATTTCAATGATTTTAGAGGGTGAATTGAATATTATACATTGATTGAATTATCATTAGACTTACATGTAGGCAACAACAACTCTTCATTCTGATCAGGGCCACTGTAAAATATTGGTGCAGTGACACATTTAAAAAATGTTTGGTTTTCTTTTTATAATTCCAATACACTTTAAGCCATTGATGCCTCCTGCAGTGAACGGTGCAGAAAGGATTATATGAAGCTTGGTTGGATATAACATTGGAAATACTCAGATACAGTGGATGATCGATCCACGACATTTCAGTAAGCTTACGTACATTACGGCACAGGTACATGGTGGGTACGACATTTCAGCATGCAACATACATTTCAGCGACTTTGTTTATCCACATCTGCAGTTAGCATAAAAAGACCTGTTATATTAATGTACAGAAATATTCCATGTAAATATTACCTCGTAAATATTTAAGCAAATTCACCTTCAATAAAACTGTAACAGATGTTGAGTAAGGTTAAACTTTTGATTTGTTTGTATATTCTGTAACTAAATGCTTTGACTCACTTTCTCAAATTTTGACTGAATTTGAAATCTGGACAATTGCTGCAAAATTGTATGTCTTGGTCTTGTTAGTAAACCCTGTCAGTAATTTCCATGTCAGAAATCATGAAAAGCTATCTTTCTAACATAATTGTGAAAAGCTATCTTTCTAACATAATTGTGAAAAACTATCTTTCTAACATAATTGTGAAAAGCTATCTTTCTAACATAAATGTGAAAAGCTATCTTTCTAACATAATTGTGAAAAGCTATCTTTCTAACATAATTGTGAAAAGCTATCTTTCTGACATAATTGTGAAAAGCTATATCTTTCTGACATAATTGTGAAAAGCTATCTTTCTAACATAATTGTGAAAAACTATCTTTCTAACATAATTGTGAAAAGCTATCTTTCTAACATAACTGTGAAAAGCTATCTTTCTAACATAATTGTGAAAAGCTATCTTTCTAACATAACTGTGAAAAGCTATCTTTCTAACATAATTGTGAAAAACTATCTTTCTAACATAATTGTGAAAAGCTATCTTTCTGACATAATTGTGAAAAGCTATCTTTCTGACATAACTGAAAAACTATCTTTCTAACATAACTGTGAAAAGCTATCTTTCTGACATAATTGTGAAAAGCTATCTTTCTAACATAACTGTGAAAAGCTATCTTTCTAACATAACTGTGAAAAGCTATCTTTCTAACATAATTGTGAAAAGCTATCTTTCTAACATAATTGTGAAAAGCTATCTTTCTAACATAATTGTGAAAAGCTATCTTTCTAACATAACTGTGAAAAGCTATCTTTCTAGCATAATTGTGAAAAGCTATCTTTCTAACATAACTGTGAAAAGCTATCTTTCTAACATAACTGTGAAGCTATCTTTCTAACATAATTGTGAAAAGCTATCTTTCTAACATAATTGTGAAAAGCTATCTTTCTAACATACTTGTGAAAAGCTATCTTTCTGACATAATTGTGAAAAGCTATCTTTCTAACATAATTGTGAAAAGCTATCTTTCTAACATAAATGTGAAAAGCTATCTTTGTAACATAATTGTGAAAAGCTATCTTTCTAACATAACTGTGAAAAGCTATCTTTCTAACATAATTGTGAAAAGCTATATCTTTTTAACATAATTGTGAAAAGCTATCTTTCTAACATAACTGTGAAAAGCTATATCTTTCTAACATAATTGTGAAAAGCTATCTTTCTAACATAATTGTGAAAAGCTATCTTTCTAACATAATTGTGAAAAGCTACCTTTCTGACATAATTGTGAAAAGCTATCTTTCTAACGTAATTTGGCCTGTGAAATAAAGTTGTCAAAATGTCGTGTGATGAAATGACATACCAACCACTTTGTGCCAAAATGTTGCATGCTGAAATGTCTCGTATGAAATGTCACATGCCAAATTGTCCTTTTAGGGAGGTGTGGGGAAATGGCTTGCATGGTATGGAATGCATGACCACTGAGTTCCCATCGAATATATGACCACTGAGTGCCCATCATAGCACGATGGAGTGCCCAAGTAATTCAATCCAATCCAATCCATTGGGCTGAGCAGTCCCCCAGTCCCTGCACATATGTGCCGCTTCAGTAATGTGTTGTTGAACACACGTAGCCACCTGGTGTTGATGGCAGTCATGTAGTGTTGACACCTGACCCCAGCCCTCACCTTTCCAAGGAAATGACACTGATTGGTAACAAGATGAAAATTTGTGGGTCATTTCCTTCCTGCTATCCAGTCAGACTGGTCAGCGGGACATGATGGCCTATAACATGTGGTTCAGTTGACCATGGGTGCACTCCGTTCACACCTCATTCATGCTAATAGCTCAGGTGTTAATTGATGTCATACTGGTCCATTAGTCTGGGCTGTTTTATAACATTGTATGATTAGTTCATGATTCATGGATAACCAGTGTACTTCATTTTGTTAACATTTTATTGTCAGGAAATATGGTTTCTTGCCAAAATGACAGAATGCCCTATTGTTAACATTTTATTTTCAGAAAATATGGTTTCTTGGCAAAACATGACAGAAACTTCAACTAACTATAAAAACTATACCAAGTACATTTGTATGCATATAACAGCTGTCTGCAGTCGAGTTTTGCTATTTGTAGCCCAAATCTTAAACCTGTTTCAATTCATGCCATTCAATCTCCGTCAGGAAGATGATACAACGTAGAAAACGGAAGTTAAAACTAAAAGTTAGCTCCCCTAGCGGAGAGTTGTCCGCCCCTAGGAGAACTCTCCCATCCCACTCCAGCAGGATTACTATAAAGGCTCTGCATCAGCCATTACTCATCCTCTATTCTCTGTTGTACCTCGACCAGTACACATCAGGAAGGAAGTGTTTATACAACCTGGGTTGTTGTTGTAACGACCCTCAGTATCCTTATCGGTTTTGACTTGTGTTATTTCTTGTCGGAAATTCTTTCATTATTGTCGGAAATTCTTTCATTAGTTATGTCTGAGATTCCGATATCTAATGCATGTAATTCGTGTGTGAAATGGTGGTCCAGTTTGGACGCCCACACGGTTTGGTTTTCTTGTAAAGAGTTGTGTTATCGGCGAAGTTCGCCGAGTGTATATTAGAGACCCGTTAGCGTGGGGAAATTTCGCCCAGGCTAGTCGGGCTTACCTTTGCGGGCGTCTGGCGACCCGTTTCTTTCGGAAGTCGACAGACGTCTGTTGGGAATTGCTTGTAATTGACCTGAATGCTATCGAAGTTACGTTGCAATTATATAAATGTTTCCCATTGTCTTAGTAATCAGAACTCGCCCGCCTCTATAAATATACTAGCGGGACGGTTCTACGTCTTGTTAGACAGCCTACATGTCTAGGTTTGGCTATGTATGCAGTCAAACCGGTTCCTTTGTCTACTTCGACAAAGACTGTTAACCTGTCGTGCCTTAGCAATCCATTGTTCTCGTCGGACAATGAAATGCATGCAGTGGGTTCGCATATCATGCTCGACCTCTCCTTTGTCTTTTTGTTTTCACACTCCGTTACCTAAACGGAATAAACGTGTCTTGTCTGTTCGCAGTTCTAAATTCGTTTCTCGTTTTATGGTGGGTTATTCAGACCTACCATTGAGTGTCAAAATTGCTCTTGCGGTTTCGTTTATCGATGAATCAGCGATTCTATAATAGCGAAATGACATGTTACGGGACTTCAATTAGGATTGAGTTGGGGTGACAAATAGAAACATTGTTTATAAATGTTTAATTTGTATTGGAAATATACTGAAAGTATTCACATTGACGAGGATGGTCACAAGTGATGATCTAAAAGACAAACCATTATTTTCATCTCCTCAAATATTCTCAACTAGACTATTATCAGGTATGAGGTCAAACTGATATAATGGTGGATTGAGACAGGTTGACTTGGTAACAGATAGAAACATTGTTTATAAATGTTTGATATTTCAATCAATTTCCATCGTTAAATATCCAATCTGTCGACGATTATTGCTTATTAAAATAGTGCATACTGCTTACGAAATCGGTGAGAATTAGACCGGGAATTCTAGTTCTGTTTTTCGGCCCTCCCGTTCTCCGGTATGCCGTTCTCGTACTTCGACTCGACGTTTGTTCCTACACCGGTCTCGTCGAGTTCATCTGTGATTCCTTTTTCTTCAGTGTAAAGTTAGGAACATACGTCAATGATGGTTTTTCGGATAATTTGGATGCGCTTTTAGCGTTGCTGCCGGATATGCCGTCTACTTCGAATAATCCTCGTATTAAATGTCAGACGAAGGAATACTTCCTCGCCGTATGTTGTCTCACCTATGTCATTTTTGTCAATGGTTCGATGGTGATTAAATTAATATTTTGGGGATAATTTTTCTTTCACATTTCTGTCTTGTCAAAATTTTGTTTGGGCAAATTTGTAGACTTCACATGGTCTGTTTTTCCATCTGCCATGTGTTCATTGTCTTCGGACGTACGTCGCGAAATAAATTGGCTCTTGGAGTTTTCAAAATTCTTATATCTTGAAATTATTACCCGATATATTTTCTAAAGTCAATATTAATCTCGGGCTTATCTGATAACACAGTCCGGCGTGATGGAGACAATGTGTATTCAATATCACGTCTTCACACGAACAATGAGTTCGACCCGCTGTGTTTGGTGTGGGTTTTTACGGGCTCTCGCGACCTCGTTTTTATTGCTCAATTGGTGACAGATTCGTACTTAGTTCCCGGCATTTCTGTAAGTCTGCCTTTTAGTGCTGAGATTTGAAGGCCGATGGTGATCTCTACAATAAACGATCAGGTTTGGTTTCGTTGATTCATGAATTTTATGCATTGAGTTTGTGTATATCTCAAGTAGGGTTGTAAATAGTATCCTCATCGGCGGGGGTTTTTCGTTTCTTCCCGCCGGAGAGATCTGATACTTTGTTTGCAGCCGTCAAATTTTCATGTTGTTGTTGTTGTGTCTGTTCGGACTTGCAGTTTTGGTTGGTTCACCTTGGTCCTACCAAAATGTAATCTCTTGTTATATATTTCGGGATATTTGATATCCTGTATTCAAGAGAGTCCTGACAGAGGTTTTATGTCTTTCATACTGACATGAATATGAAGCATGATTGTTGCGTTTGTGTTACGTAACCACAACTCAACCCTATTTACTTCGACCCTGTGTCGCATCTTAATGAGCTTCTTTACTGATCTCTTTATGTAATTAAGGGTGTGTCGAACAACAATGAGATCACGTGCTGGTTTACGTGAGTGAGTAAACCTATTCACCCACTTATGCTGGTTTACGTGAGTGAGTAAACCTATTCACCCACTATGTGAAAGTGTGATTTTCTTGAAACACAATTGTCTGATTATTACATTGCTTGTTTTATTTCACACCATGTTGGTTCCATCTGTATACTGTATTACGCTTATAATTCAGATGGAGTTATGCACTAATTTTAATTTCTTCCATATGAGAAAATTTAAAATTACTAGCGTGAGTGGGAAGGTTTTGGCCGGCCAAGGATCAAGCCTAGTGACACGTGAGTCTTGAAGTCTTCTATGGTTTCTTTCTACCAGGTATGTATTACCGGTACAGTGTTCTTCTCGACAAATTGTTCGTGCTAGGTCATTTCAAATTATAAATTTTGAATAACCTCACTTTCCTGCCGGCGAGAGACTTAAATGTATTTCCTCTCTTCGGGAATTTAAAATTCTTTAAGGATCTTTCTTGGTTACCTGGAAAATCTTTGTTCTGGATGTCGGTTGTGTGACTATTTGGTTATTAATAGTAACATTGTTGTAAATGTTTTATATTCTCTCCATATAAAACTCCAGTACTGAATCTCATGTATAGGAGACAAATTACATCGGGAGAGGTCATAATGTAACCATGTTCATTGATACATTATTCATGTTCACTGACACAAAGATCCATAATCCCATTTATCTCATTGAGCTTACATTTGGTGATTAACGCTACAAACATTTAATATGTTCATCTCTACTGCGTTTAAAGAGAAGGGAAATTATTATAATCGACTTCGGGGTTACTGTTGCAACGCCCTTCTGTTACGTCGTGTGCTTTTATAAGTTGTATCCTGCTCTATGATGAGCATGTATATACATTAAGTTGTTGTGAATGAGGAAATCACTACGTTGTTTATCATATACAACGTTTCTCGCATTTTCACATTACGCTTTCCTATTACACCTTGACGACATGTTCATTACACCGTCATGTGTCTCTCATACGCCTGTGCAATAACGCCGTTTGTCACGTCATTTCTTCATTTGCGAGTTGCATATTTTATATCCATTCATCGGCACTTCCTTTGATTCTCCATCGTCGATCGTCGGTGGGAGGGGAAGTCCGTTCGTTTGGCGTCAACTTTCCACTTGTATCAATTCCTCTCGGGTTTTTCACAATGTGATTTACTTAGGTTCGTCTTTACTCTACGAAGAGAGTTCTGTCCAGACCTTGCTGTTTCCAGTCTGGAGTTCAGAATATCAAAATTGTATTGGAATCAGCAGTATTTGGTTAAATACTGTTATATGGAATAGGTCTTTGGATTATGGACATGGATATTCTCTGAGGACGACGGCGGGATTGTGAATGACGGACTAGTCGCCTGTAATTGAATTCAGCACAGTGTTAACACAGAACCATGTTGACCTTATCACACTTACATTATGTTGAGATCCATTTACCTTAGGATTGTGCTTGATCAACACAATGTCTTCGTGGTGTACTTGTGGCACAGTTTTTCCGACTTTCTCCATCAAGTACTTTATTCCTATTTTAACCGTTACACCAATGGTTAGACTTTGACATTATGGTTCTGTCGTCAACCTTAAGGTTGTTTATTATATGTAGGATCTTACTCACTACGTTCCTATATTTGTCCTGGTGCCGAGGACGTGATCGTTCCCGACTCTATTTCCCTCGTAATTGACTTCATCCTTCACCTTCACCAGGATAGGGAGTTTCATATTAGCACCATGGAAGGCTGTCGATCTGCTCTGGCATGAATTGAATAGGGTGTTACGTCTTACCTTGGGTTCCGACATTAGCCTTAACGATAATATCTCTGCTCTTATTCACACCTTCGCATTACAGTCGCGTTGTACTCGCCAACTGTTACCGAAATGGGATATCGGTGTGGTTCTGTGTGCTCTGATTATACCACCTTTTGAACCCTTAGAGTCCGCGTCTATAAAAACTGTGTTTTATAAGACGGCCGTCGTGGCGGCGTTTGCTTTGGCGTCCAGACTGTCTATACTTCATGCTCTTGAAAGATCTTCTATGTCCTGGACAGCGGATCGGTCCTGCATTTCTTTTCGGCCCATTCCTGAATTTATCGCCAAAATGACTCGAGGACGATCTTCTGCTATGTCCTGTTCGAGCCATCCGCCACTATCTTACTCGTGCCGATCCGTTCGCGGCTCTCGGCTACGGTTATTCTGTCCCTTCGCCTATCAGCAAGGCTTGACATTTAAAAAAAAAAAGCCGCGTAGTTGAAGAAGACCATAAAATAGTCTTATCAATTGGCAGAAGGTAGATATACCATTGACGCCCCACTACTATCTTCTGCTTCTTCTAATGTGATTCGTGCCATCGCTGCGTCATGGCATGTATGGAACAACTGACCCCTTCATGACATTGTCCTGTCTTGTGCCGGAACAATTAACTCCACGTTCACCTATATCTGTCTGAGGGATATGACAGTGCAATCAATAGTGTGACCACGCTTGGGCCACTGTGGCTACCCAGCACGTTGTGAGTAATTTCAGAAAAGAGGGGGGGGGGGCGGCAAAATGGTCACCATCGCAGCAAGACAGCCATCTTGCTGTATCATCTCATCTCATCTCATCTCAGTCATATTATTATTATTACATATATTATATGATAAGAGGCATCTCAGAAGGCAGAAATAAGTCAGTTGACCGGCCGTGGATTCTATAATCACCAATGAAGGCCTAACACTAGGATAGGGTTTACTCCTAACTGAAATTTGCTTCTGTTCTTCAGAAACTGACTCCCTTCTAGATGTCTCAGCTGGGTCACCTGTGCCTCAACTCACAAGACACGCGCTCCAGGCCTAGTGTCAACAGTAGTGAAGTAAGTACAGAGAGTTGAACAGAGCGCGGCTCACCCAGGGAGCAAGCTGCAATTCCAACGCATCTAAATTCATCACTCCTAGATATGGTGAGTTGTTCTCAAGAAGCTTGCGGTCTGAGAGTGGTGTGGACTTGGTGCCTTCCAAGGATGGGTTGCGTACGTCCCCCCTGACTTATGGTTGGACCAAGGATCTCCCTGTATGCAATGGCCGACAAACCCTAGTCATACAGAGTTCTACCAAGAGGACCTTCTTGTTGCCTTGGATGCCCGGGTTCCTGCGACTTGGTGGAAATGTGAACCACATCACAAGCACAATTACATGGATGGAGACACTCAGATAAGTAAAACTGTATCAATTCCTTCAATTACCCTATGAGTCTGAGGCCAGGGTTAACTTGATCAGTAATAATGTCTCGTATGTATACCCATGTTTGTGTCATTCCAGCGATTACTAGTCTACTAGGGGAGTTACCACAAGGCCGGGATTCCCGCCTCCATATGTTGGTACTGTGGCATGAATTGAAACAGGTTTAAGATTTGGGCTACAAATATCAAACATTTATAAACAATGTTTCTATTTGTTACCAAATCAAACCTGTTTCAATTTAATGGTCCCTCCCTCCGTCCCCTCATGCCGGCCGTAAACACTACAGGTCTCGGTAATTATAATGAGAATAGAGGGTGAGTAATGGCTGATGCAGAGCCTTTATAGTAATCCTGCTGGAGTGGGATGGGAGAGTTCTCCTAGGGGCGGACAACTCTCCGCTAGGGGAGCTAACTTTTAGTTTTAACTTCCGTTTTCTACGTTGTATCATCTTCCTGACGGAGATTGAATGGCATGAATTGAAACAGGTTTGATTTGGTAACAAATAGAAACATTGTTTATAAATGTTTGATGTTTAAACTAATAAAGATTTATACCAAATTACTTTACAAAATTGAAAATGCAGCCGTCAAAGGCATTCTAATTTGTTTTGCATGAAATTGTAATGGAATTCCATGTCATCCTACATGCTTGACTAGTTGAGTTTTATGGATAATTGCTAGGAACTAAAGAAATGACAATGAGAAAACAGAGAGCTATTGACCCCAGCAATATCCCAGGGTTGTGTGACCATCTTCGTTGTAAGTTATCAGATAACATGGCAAGGAAAAGATTATAGAAGGTTTACCAATTAGATTGTTATGAAATATGCTACCAAACACACTCAGTTGAATCCAGGCAGACGAAGAGCTCAAAGCAATGGAAACTTTGTAAGGTGTGAAAACTTACAAAGTTTAATGTAAAGTCACTGTGGTGTACGTCGCTTTAAGAAGCTGATCTCTAAGACTGGCCAGCCATGTCTGGATAGGAGACCCCACCCGTCGGTTCGTCTGTCCGTCTGTGACATCACCTGGAACACCAGACACTCGCTCAACCATGCCCAAACATTCACCTGTTTGTCCTCTTTGATGTCTCAATCTCTTATACAATAGTATTATAGCAGTCATGAGATAAGTCATGAAATATTTATTAATTAAATTCTGATGTACTCTCATTGATTTTCTTCACCAGGACACGCAACTATGGCAATCGATTACCTATAACTTCCTCCACTGTCTTTTGATACCCCACACTGTATATTAGTAAATTGCGCTCTCATCTGATAATCAAACATCTTATTCTTTCCATAAGCTGTTGGCCAATGTTATGTTCCTTTCAGTGGCTATCTAAGAAATAGATCCTATTCCACAATATACAGGCCTCCCACTTATCCTACTTTTTCTACTTTTTCAGAATTTGTCCTACTTTTCCTACTTTTTTCAAAATTTGTCCTACTTTTCATGGATTTTGTCTGTTAAAAGTAACAAAAAAGGCTAATTTGAGAAAATCTTCTCGTCCTTATGCAGTGTTTTTGGCAAATATACATGGTTTACAATGAAGATTATTGACAGCCTACAGAAAAGTAGTGGGTAAGTGTCAACAACATACAACCGAGACAGACGACAACTGAAGTTTCACCCAAATTTACCGAAGTCGAGGATAAACAATCACATGCACGAGGGTGTCACTACCTGTGGTGCGTGTGGTGCGAATGCACCCCCCTTTTTGTCCGTATAGATTGGAAATACGAATTTATGTAAGATATCAAACTTCAGTTTAGCATTAAAATACTAAAATGAAATGAAGCATAAAATTCAAAAAAATTCCGGCGGCATGCCCCCAGACCTATAGAAAGGCGTGCCCTTGGCGCATTCCTGAGATGGTGAGAAATGGGAAATCGAGGGCGGATCTACAGTTGGGGGTGTTTAGGTCAGGGAGGGCCCGGAATGTTTTCTTTTAGGGAGCTGCGAACCCTGGGATTCCATGCACATAGAAATAATGTCTTAAATTGATGTGAATAAACGAATGTGGATTATCTAATTAGAGTATAGGCGTATTAAATAGACCATCATCTATTCACATGGTTTGTAAGCATACTATCGAAGTTGGGATTTCAATATGTATCTATAATCAGACATTGTCACCGTGAGCGCACCACGTGACGTAGTTTTTTATAGGCTGTTTTGTATATGTTCAACCAGAAAGTCAAATGAAGTCCGGCATTATAAGGTGTGATATTTTTCAATATTGATGCTGCTTATGCGAAGCAAAAGTGAAAATAGAACCTTAAATCTACATACATTATGTTCAGATTTATTTCTGGGAAATGAGAAGGCATCTCTGGCAACCTAGGACCCCTAAGCTTCCGGGGCCTAGGCGGCCCCTGGACCCTCGCCTGTTGGTCTGACAGGATTCACTTATTTTAGCTTTGTATAAATCAATCTTATCGGTATGCTTATTGGTTTCTAATGTTCCATGACGTAATGGTCATCGTTTTGTAAGTACGTCTCAGCCCTTAGTGCTAAATCAGATGCCTATCGAAAGTGGCTCCCCTCGGCCCATATTTTACTGAGATATATTAATTTCTATTTCTGTCTTATATGCTTGAATGTAATCAACTATATCGAGGTGTTCGATACTGCTATTATATTTTGGAAACTTATTTATATTGTTGTATTCTAGAAGCCAACAAAATGAATCGCCTCGGCCCTTATTTTACAGAGTTATGCCCCTTTTCGGGTGCAGTTGTCTCTGATTTTGTGATATATGCTGGAATGTAAGCATTGTATATATATGAACTGTGTTTGGTACAGCTACCAAATTATGAGAAAACTTTTTATGCAGTTGTATTCTAGATACCTACAAAAAAAAATAGTTGTCTCGGCCCATATTTCATGGAGTTATACCCTTTTCGGATGTAATAATCTCTGATTTTGTGATCTGCAGTTGAATGTACAAGTTATATCTGCTGATCCGTGTTCGGTACAGCTGCTAAATTTTGCAAACTTAGTTATCTAGTTGTATCCTAGAAGCGTACAAGAAAAAAAATCATCGTCTCAGCCCTTATTTTATGGAGTTATGCCCCTTTTTAAGTGTACTAATCTTAGATATGTTTGAATGTAACCAGTTATATCTGAAGAACTACCAAATTTTGGAAACTTATTTATCTACCTGATTTCTACAAGCCTACAAAAAATTATTCCTCTCAGCCCTTATTTTACAGAGTTATGACCCTGTATTTACCGTCGCCATGTACGTCCAGCCGTTATCGCATTTTAGGCAAAACCACCGGAGAAACAACTACCAAATTTTAAACTTATTTATCTAGTGCTAAGTCTGATGCCTATATAAAGTGGCGCCCCTCGGCCGATATGTTACAGAATTATGCCCCTTTACAGATATGTTTTTTTCTATTTCTGTCCTATATGCTTGAATGTAACCAACTATATCTGCAGAACTGTAATACTTTAATAGTTCTATACTCCATACACTGATCTGATCCATACACTGCAAAATGTAAATTACCTTTAGCTTGATCATCCCACATAGTATTATCTCTTCCCCAATTCACACTACACACGGGTGTCAATCACTTGGGGAAAGCCGAGGGGTTTTGATTAGATCAATCTCATGTTTTAAAAGCCCCAGTGGGCTCGAGGCCCGAATATACAATTAATTATTACTTTTTTAATAATACTTTTATTCTTTTTCATATATCTTTGTATAGTGTCCATTCATATCTCCAGATATATTAATATGTTCAGATTTCATGGCATACAGATAAGGATCTTTAAGATGATGTTGACCATATAAGTCCTGATACAGACTGATCATACACCATTGTATTGAAAAGGAGTTTGTTCTTTAGTCTTTGATTTTCATTATTCTGACAGTTTTTGCAGTATTTATTTCCGCTATATATTTTAGAAATCAGTTTTGCAGCAATATGCTATGGAAAGATTTTGTATCGTACTTTTCTAATTAAACTGTCACACATAATATACCTTTGTCAAGCTTACTGCATCCATTACTTACACACTCACTTCTTGATACATTGTTACCGCTCTTAAAGGCTTTTATATAATTTTCAAAAAGACCAGCATCATTTTCTAAATTCATCGATCATATTTGTTGCACTATTATAGTGATATATCTTTCTGCTATGTAATGCATAAGAAAAAACTTTTTGAGCTCTTTCGTATGGAGACCGGTTTCAATGAAACCTTAATTGACCATATAAATGTAGAGTCTGGAAAGTTAGTGCACCATCGTTTACACTGAAACATGAATCCCAGCATATATTTGTGGTTCATACTTTTCCTCTCCTTTGGCTTACTATACCTACAGTGTGGGAAATATGTTTAATCATGCAGAAACTGGACTATTTTTGCCTTTTGACTATTTGTGATAATTGTGCACAATGGTATGTACTTCCTTGGAATAGGATAATTTGATGCATATTTACACGAGTTATTAGCAGATAAAAATATTCCCCATGTTGTAGGCATAGGCAGGAGAGTGCCACAAAAAGTAACCACAAATTTACACTAGGCACCCATCAGTATACCTGAGCAATTTACACTAGGCACCCATCAGTATACCTGAGCAATTTACACTAAGCACCCATCAGTATACCTGAGCAATTTACACTATAGGCACCCATCAGTATACCTGAGCAATTTACACTAGGCACCCATCAGTATACCTGAG
>JAVTVY010052213.1:0-26910 GCA_036873755.1 Hanleya hanleyi | reverse complement strand
GGGTATCTCTATCCTAGATATAGCCCCTGGTACGCTTGGGCAATGTATCGCGATCAACGACACACAGCGGCATCCTGCACATATTGACCAATCAGATCACTTAAGCACCGCGACCATGGCGACCGTGACAACAGATTCGAAAACACCATAGCTTGTGCGATACCCAGTGGCAGAAGAACATGTACCTTTTCAACAACCATGAACATTAATAAATATAAGGAAACATAGTTTAACACAAAATCTATTTGTAGAGAAAATAAACCCATTCATCTCCATTCATCTACCATCAAACATTCAACAAGCCAGGCAAATGTAGAAAACACCGAAGCTTTAAAGGCGGTCCGCGATGTCAGTGTATCCGACCTCACCTTCCCACTGAAGGACTTGAATTGGGTTGAAACCATAGTATTAGCCAGCAATACGTCTCCCCGTCTTTGAGACGGGAAGTTTGTAAATGTGACATTGAGACGGGTATTGTCTAATTGAGACGGGTGGTACGTTTTTGTAAACATAAATCATTATAATTGAGACGGGTTGGATTGAAAGATGTAATCCGTGTTAAAAGAGGCAATAAAATGATATCAGGTTAAAAAAGTATCAGGTTAACTCAGATTAAAAGACGTACAAAAGAGCGTTGTTGTTGTTGTTGTTGTCCCGCGCATTCAGCGACGTCAGGTGTTTCCCCGTTTGGGAATTCCCTGGCTTGAACTCCAAATCGAGGCTTACCAGAACGGCACGTAAATCCTGGACCATCGGCTCCAAAGAAGATACGCGTAGAAGTGAAAAAATTCTCCCCGGGGTGAATTAAAAGATTCCCTTGGTTGAAGTACAACGAGGCCGGCAATACCATGTCATGTCGGATTTGTACTCAGGCGAATGGCTCTGGAATCTGGACAGACGGAACAAGGAATTTCAGGTATTTCGTTCTATCATTTGACAGGACAGTCGGCACATTTTGACAACAACAACAACATGTCATGTCACCATATTAAGCGTTCGCAAGTGGTCCTCTTGTGTGCATTCCGTTTTGTAGTTGTTGAAACAAGATTAATGCCACTCCATGAAAATTTCACATCTCTCAAAATGAACATATCGCCGCAAGCTGAACGTATTATTATTTCAAAATTATCTTGATGCAACAAATATTAATGAAGTGAAGAATCAGATATGATTTGCTCTGGACCAAAATTTGAAAATGATCAATTTGATAAATTTGAAAAATATTAAATAAAATGTTGAAAAAAATTATTTTTGACCATCATTAAACACTGTTGGTAAAAACATTTTATTAATAAATACAAATTCTGAATTTAAAACGGCCTGCAATACATTTTTTGTTTTGTTTTTTATTATATTATCTCTTCTATCAGCAACATTATTCACACACAAACCCTATGAAAATTGATGAAAACACCAATCTGAAATTTTTGCATTGAAAAAACTGGGAAATTGTCCTGAAAAAATATGAATTTCAATAGCCCATTCAATTCAATTTTGAGTGCCAGAAATGGCCCAGAATCCATTTCCAGCCATCTAGAACCCCAGAGCTTCCGGGGCCTAGGCGGCCCCTGGACCCCGGCCTGAAGTGCTAGGACGGTAAATTGGGATGAGACTCCCTGTTTTCAAATTCTAGCTAAACCCCTGGTTGAAACGCACGGATTTCTATAAAATTTCACTGGTCTATCCATTAATATTTTATTGTTATGCGTGCTTGGATTAAATATTTTACATTCGGTATCAGCGAATAGTTTAGCAGCGAAAGTAAAACCCAAAGGTATTTTACCATCAGTGCAGTTTTTCTAGGTCACGTAACTGGAGTGTGGGCGGAACGCGGTTTGCTATGCAAGTTGGTCAAGGGTTCGCCTTTGGCTCACAAATAGAAACCTTGACGTGGTGAAGATGATCGCTGATTGGCTCAACAAATCACGAGACCGAACAAAATATAGATATCTTGCGAAGGGATACACTATATGGCAGTTTACCAAGTTGTCAAGATTCCGGTTGTTGTTGATGAGATCGATTCAGATTCAGACAATGAGACATAGGCCTCTGTCAGATTCAGATTTGTTTATTGCTCTATGCCATTAACATACAAAGGCAAGACAAACAAACAATCATGGTAACAAGAAACAATAGCAAACACTGGAGTACCAGTAAATATAACAATATCCCACCGGATCATACACATGTTATGCGACGTAACTTTAGTGGATATGGAAGATATTTCAGTTTTAACATTCAAAAATACTTTAAATTGTCTGTTGAAATAAAATATAGATGTCTTTGATCAAATTATTAAGATATTCGCAGCACTTGCCGATATATTATGTATGTGAACGAGCTTTTAAGGTGGAGACCCACAACTCAGACACGGTCCTAATACAATTCAAATAGATTAAAATTCAATTTCTCATGGATAATTTTTTGTTTATTGTAAGTATATATACATGCTCATTGTTAAAACAAATATGCAAATCGTTTTTCTTTGATACGGATAACTTTGTCGCCATCTCAATTAATAGAAATAGCCTGAAAATAGATCGAAAAGTGTCAAAAAATTCAACTTTGTTACCATCAGAAAGAAATTAACCTTTTGACCCTCATTTTCTAATTTGTCTTTCAGAAAAAAAAACAGAGTGAAGGAAATGGTTTACGTGTAATCTGAAACTTTTTACAAAAACCTAGGTCAAATTTTTATCTGAAAATCCATTTTTACGGATATCTTTTTCTCCATTTCCCCACCATGTCTGTATTAATCCGAGAGAAGGGGTACTTCGTGATCAAGGGGAACCGAATCGGTCTATGGTCAATTTTGTGAGAAGGACTCACAAATCGTAGTAAGAAACTGTCCACTACATTGTAAAGGGGTTTTGAGATATTGGAGGTCGAATTATCAATCTGATATTCAGGGAATTGATGCATATGAGATCTTGAATTTCACCAAGTGAACTAAGGCTAATGAGCTTTATTTGTGCTGAAATACTCGCAGAGCTATAGACCTAATCTCTTTCAAGTTTATTGTATTGATTATTCATAGCATTATGCAAACTTAATGCCTTCGTTGTTTGAAAAAATCCAATTATTTTTAGAAATATGTTTTCCAAAACAACCAGTTGCTAGTAGCTTCATTTTGAAAATTTAGGTTAATAAGAAATCTCAATCACTGAATATGCAGTAACACATGTCTATGGGAATCATTTTCATCAAAAATAAAATCAAGCTTAACTTTTAAAGTTCCAGAAATAAAATGCTTAATTACTGGTTGCTATGGTCGGTATTTATTAAATTATTGGTAACAAAAGTTATATCCAATACCCTGTGAACACATTGTTAATGGAATGTTAATCTAATCTAATCTAATTATCTCTAGTTCACTGTGTGACATCACCAAAGCTCATTTGCATACAAAATTTGTACCAAACCCAAAAATCTTTGATGTACAAGATCTCAGCAACCAGTGCGAATACTTTGAAATAAAATTAAAAAATTGAAGAAAAAATATCTCAACCACATATCTCTCCCCAAGGAGTTTTAATATTCCATTTGAGTTCTCCTTAATATTTTGAAGTTAACAAATCACAGCAATATAAAAATTCATGCTCATATAATTTAGGTTTTCTTGATGTAATATTACTGCAATTGTGGCAAATCAGTTTCAATACAAAAATATTTCATAACTTTTTAAACTCTGTGAATTTTTATTTTTTTTATGTAAAATTTGATGAAACCTTTCTCTGACAAAATTAAAGAAATTCCCCCAAATTTTTTTTATCCGATATATTCACAAGATTTGCATCAAAATTGCATCAAGACAACCTAAATGATAATATGTGAATTTTCAGGTTGTTGTGATTGTTAAGGGTGACACCAATACTGTTACTACATCCCACGATAAATGACCCTTACTGATGAATTATGCAAGCAAACAAACATCGTTTGCAAACAAACATCCTCTCTTCTGTCATAACAATAGTGAGTCCTCCCATTTAGTGTGTCTGATTGTTTGCCAGTGTTATTTCCAGGTCTCTCGCAGCAACATGGTGTTTTGTAGCATATGTGCGAAAAATCACAGTATTAGTGTTTCAATTCCTCAAATAAACCATGTTTATCTAAGTCAAATTATTCTTTGCAAATCATTTACATTTGCTAGCAGGGGCAAGACCTATGTATTCTTTTGCAAATCAGCATTTGGAATTATTTCAGAAATATAATTTGCAGCTTTATGGTTGAAAAGATATTTTATCATTGAGTTGCCCTATTTATTATCCAGGCAATTTTGGTCCGCTGATAACCTGACCTATTATTCATTTTATTTTATGCAGTTCAGTTAAGAAAAAAAATTAACAAAAACAGTATTCTAGATTACCTAAATTGAACCACACATAGGCCTACCTATCCCAATAAGTACGGCACCCAAAGCAAGGATCAAGGAATTTAAAGCAGTAAGAAGTCTGGATCATTGTACGTGATTGCACAGCATTATTAAAACAGCCTCACATATTCTATATAAATCAGCGTAGGACTTTGTGACTATGGCATCTCAAATCCAGGGCCCGCACGTGTATTTGTATTTGAAGTTACAACTACGCATGAACAGCGAAAGGCCCATATTGAGCAATCAGCGATCGGCTAACCTTCTCTCTCTATCCGCAAGTTAACTACTTTAACAACACAATTTATGTTAAAATGAAGTAAATGACGTCACTTCCGCCAAAGGTCGATATAAAAAAAGATATCCCGCATTAAATGCTCAATTATGTTATTATAGGATAATATCATAGCTAACTTTTATTGTGTTCCGCTTACTTAGCAAGTCTCGATTTATTCCTGAAAAAATTGCGACAGTTGCGACCCTGTGTTCTGTACAGGACACAATCAAACGACGATACCCACGTGACCAGCTCAGAGGGACGAAAAATGCTCGCCTCAGAAGACAGTTTGGGTCCACAATCTCGAAACCAGAGCTATCCGGTCCTGTCCTCCCTACTAGGCTCTGGGACGGCGCTCAGCACTACGATCGGTCATTGGATAGCACACAAAACCATAGAATTTAGAACATAACGAGAGCGTCATGGATGTTACGAGCGCGTCTGAAAGATGACGTATAGCCCGGGGCCAGGGACTGAAGCCCCCAATAATTTGGCCAAAATTCATATGATGTCAACGCAAAAATTCTTCCATGAATACGTATTTTCGAAATGAATAGTAAAATGAATTGTCTGCGTCGCATATCTATCGCATAACTAGAACTATTTACAACTGTCCAGCATTAGTGGGCCAGCCAAAGATCAAGAATTGTTTTTACCGGCATTGTTTAGTAATTTTTAGGTTCACAAAATGTTAATAGTGTTATACCATATAAAAGATAGTAGAGATAGCCACCAATTCTAAGACGAAATGCCGCTAAAAACATACGACTCCTATGTCCTGGACGTTTCGTGATATCAGCGATAAAATACTGTTATTTGATTGTTCAGACTTGCATTCATGAAAATTAGAATGAAAATGAACTAGAATAGTAAACACCTTGCGTGTCCATGCCATCGGAATGTCCAAATCCTCGCCCAGTCAAGAAGTTACCGAAACGCAATGCATATAATTACAAATCTTTGGTAGTGAAGTGACCAAATATACGCTGTCGGTTTTCATTGTTCACGAACTCATTGGCAATTTCGATTAGGTTGATGGAGTCTGTGAGATTCTTGACGATGAATAGTTGAAGAATGTTGGAAAAACAGGCAACACAAATAGAGTTTACACGGGCGAGGATTTCTTGTTTTATTGCTCGGAAAAACAGTAGAACGCCTCTCCGGCCATCTAAGACCCCTGGAGCTTCCGGGGCCTAGGGGTCGATACTTGGTGTAAGAACGCATTGTTGAGGCTTTTGTGCAGCTGAAAAGGGTCACGTCTGAACGCATTGTTGAGCTCAGACGGGCTATTGTAGGCTTTGTCTTGTGCGTTCTTACACCAAGTATAAACCGGCCTAGGCGGCCCCTGGACCCTCGCCTAATTGTGCTGTGATAGTAGCCCCCCAATCATGAATTGCTTCCGCCGTGCCGGATTCTCGCGAAACATTTTCTATTCTGACGTCATGACGTTATGACACTGGCCATTAAAATGACTCATGACTGACGTTTTATAAGGAATAGGATATGTTCCAATGGAACCGGAAGGGACCACGTGAAAGAATTTTTCAATGTATTATGGGACCCACCTTCAGCGACCGTCGTCCCAGGGGTTCGTCGGAGCGGCCAATTTTCCAGCGGAGAGCGACCCCTGGTGGCGAGGTTGTTTGGGTCCATTCCACGTTACGTGTGTTACAATTTGCAGACTTTTTTGCCTGCACTGATTGACCCTTAAAAAACCCTGACTGTTAAGAAGTTACAACTATATTAGGAAAAGGATCCTTAGGGCACATACTACTGAAAAATGTTCTCAAAGAACGATCACGATTAATTCCACCTTGAATAGGGAGGGTTAATTATGCGTTACGTGTGTTACATCGGATAAAACGTGATTTACTCATATACTTGATTTGAACTCAAAATCGTCTGATTTGTACACATGATTCAATCTAATGTGTAGTTATTTTTCAAGAAGAATAAACACTTTTCTATACCAACATGGTGTGGAGCCATAAAAATAACAATTGCAGGAGGTGGAAGTGAAAGTCTTGCGTTTCGCGTGTTACAATATTTGTTACGTGTGTTACACTGCCTGAATTTACCAAAACAAATTTAATCTATAACTAAAGTGATTAATTTTTTTTCCACATTGACAGAATAAGGTATAATATAGGCCTACATGGCAAATCTTTCAAACCTTTCATATGATTTTGAGTTTAAATCACATATATGAGCAAATATCATTTTGTCTGCTGCAACACACGTAACACACAATTAATCCTCCCTCTATTTAAGATTGAATAAATTATGATCATTCTTCGAGAAAACAATTGGATAGTATGTGCCCTAAGGAACCTTTTCCTAATATAGTTGTAACTTCTTAAGAGCCATTTTTTTAGGGTGCACCCTGCACATTGTAAAACACGTAACGTGACATGGGCCTTCTTAGCAGTACACAGTAGGTGTGCTAGATAATGCATCTTACCTGTAGTAGATCTCATGTGTTTGGTGAAAAATGACTATTCCAATATTTTTTATGATTCAGAACCTAATGTTTTGAATCTAATAATCATTTCACTGGAAATAAACCTTGTTGAAATAGACTCTCTGTCTTTGATCAAGGAGGCTCGATTTGTGGGCCTGCTGATATCTAAAATTAGGCCAAAAGTTGGGTGTTGCAGGCCATCTTCCATATTTTGCCTCCCATTTTATATATGTTATGGAAAAACAGTAGGTCATCAGAATTTTTCTAAAGAAGGCCTTGATGTAACGTTACGTGTAATTAACTAATTAATTATCAAACATAAAGACAATGTAGCAATTAAATTTTATGTGCATCACAACAGCATAGTTAATGTACCTTTGCATATGAAAAAGTATTAATTCCTGTTATTTATGCCCTCCACTGTAAACTTTTATATTAATTTGTGTAATACGTGTGTTACGCCACCTGCTAGACAGTAAATTCTAGTTGTTAACACTTTTAAAATTGTATTTCAACGGGAAACGGTCGTTATTATTCAGAAGACAATGTGTTATCCAATGATATTTTGGAGTTTCACTTGAAAACCAACATAACTTACCAAAAATGAGTCCACTACCTCTTTAGGTGTGTTTTGTCATAAGAAAATGAGAAAAAATGGTTGACTTCACCCGTAATTATCAAACAGGTGTATACTAGAAAATGCAAAACACTGTCACAACAAGTAATCTGGATCTTTTTGCTACAATAAAATCACAAATTTTGTCCACATTAACATTTTTAAAATTTGGCATGTTTGGACCACTTCTAGCTCCGGTGTAGCCTTGTTCTATACTACTTCGGCAAATATTGCCCGTACGACATTTCCCCAACAACTCTATCTGGTGACTGGTTTACAACCGTAGCGTTGTTCTCACGTGTATGGTAGGCCGCAGGGGACAAAAATCGCTATTTGGTGTAGACACATATTATTAGCCAATCACAGAGCTGTTTTACGTGTAGACATTAATTATTATCTGTCTACATACAATTTAATTCGATGTCATATCGAATTATTTTATATCCGTATACATATTATTTAGATACTGCATCAAATATTTCGATGCTACATCAAATTAATTTGTATCCCCATTCAAATCATTTAGATACTGTATTGGATCAATTTGTATTCGTATACATATTATTTAGGTATGGCATCCCACTATTTAAATTGTGGCTGGCCGTAAGGGACAAAAATCGGCATTTGGTGTAGACACATATTATTAGCCATTCACAGAGCTGTTTTACGTGTAGACGTCAATGATACATCAAATTAATTTGTTTACGCATTGCAGATGATTTAGATACTGTATCGAATCATTTTGTATCCGTATACATATTATATAGGTATGGCATCCTAAATATATTTCGATGTAGCATCGTATTGAACTAATGAAATCGTCGGAATTATAGACACCATAAATCACTTCCGCTCCTTTTATCACTACAGCCATAAATCACTTCCGCTCCTTTTATCACTACAGCCAAATAGAATCAACTTTATGGTTGCTCCATTTCTACAGGAAACGGAACATTTTGTGGCGGAAGCGATTACTGCATGTCATACATATGATATTTCCAGTTGTCGTGATTGAATGAATTATGTATGACATATATAATGAATTTTGTATGACATACATAAAACTGCGATATTGTTGACTGAAATGTGTCTACACCAAATAACCATTTTTGTCCTCTGTGGCCAACCACAGTTTTAAATATTGGGATGCCATATATAAATAATATGTATACGGATACGAAATGATTAATTTGATGTAGCATCGAAATATTTGATGCAGTATCTAAATAATATGTATACGGATATAAAATAATTCGATATGACATCGAATTAAATTGTATGTAGACAGATAATAATTAATGTCTACACGTAAAACAGCTCTGTGATTGGCTAATAATATGTGTCTACACCAAATAGCGATTTTTGTCCCCTGCGGCCTACCATACACGTAGTATAGAACAAGGCTACACCGAAGCTAGACCACTTCCTGTGGAATGGGCCTTTACGTTCTCAAAATTTGATTGGCATGGTGTGGTTTGGTACATTTCACGTGAAGTGGGAGGAGTGGCAATCAACAACATCAGTATGTAGTTCCAGACTAAAGTACGAGTACTTAACCTGGGACGTAATGGGACACATCTATAGTTCGTTCTTACCTTTACTGTTCTTACATCATGGTACGCGCCTCTACAACGTGACGTCATATACGCGCATCTGTCTTTACATTATAAAAGACCAGCAGTAGATACAGAACTGGATAAGGATTACATAAGCTTGTATCAATCATGACATCGCGACATTACACACTGCAGAGTGAGTGAGTGGATATGATTTAATGCCGCTTTCAACCATGTTTCAGTCATATCACAATGTTTGGGTCCTATTCCTTTTCACATCCTTGAACCTCACGGGTGGGATCCTATTCCTTCTTACACCCGGGGCCCCACAGGTGGGGTTCTATTCCTTTTCACAAGGAATCCCATGGGAGCCCCCAGTTAGTCGCCTCGTGTGACATTCTGTCTGAAGTGTCGAGTCCTATTCTTACCATGACCTGGGGTGTGCACAACGACACCCCAAGTCAACCCTGGGAGCCCCGCGGGTCACTGCAGAGACAGAGTGAGTGAGTGAATATGATTTAACGTCGCTTTCAACTATATTTCAGTCATATCACGACGTTGTGCAGAGACAGAGTGAATATGAATTAACGTCGCTTTCAACACTATTTCAGTCATATCAGGACGTTTGGTTCGTATTCCTTTTCACACCCGGAAACTACACGGGTAGGGTCCTATTCCTCTTAACACCCGGGAACCCAACAGGTGTCCCAGTTAGTGGACTTTATTGACAAGCTATTGAGGAGCTGAGGCCTATTCTTATCATGACCTGGAGTGTGCACAACACTCCAGGTCAACCCCCGGTAGCCGCACGGTGCCTGCAGAGACTCCGAGCCAGATAGGCTATCTTTTGTTCCCTCAATAATGTGCAAGTCACGGATTGTAGGCCTATACAATACAATACAATACAATACAATACGTTTATTGCACGACTCGTAAAATGGTACAAGTATGGCAAACAATATAATTACTATAGTACTATAGTAACGTAGTAATTATTAGTTAGTATGGTTTTAACCAACAGTGTGAGTTAGTAATAATTCTAGGAAAATCCTAGAAAATAACATAGGAGTTGCCGGTGTGTTGATGTAGAAACTCTAATTAAGAAGTGTCCAGCCCAGTATATATTGCATGCCTGTCAGATTCGAGTCGATTCGACACCTAGGCCAAGATCATGTAATGTGGGCAAAAAGCATCCGTACAAGGCCTAACCATGTAGAATTATCGGAATATGGCACATTTATAGCTTCTCAGTCAGCGCATGAATGCCGGTACCGACCGTTATGTTTCAGATCGATTTATAAATACACCTTACTACATGTCATTTTGCGCACACACAAAGCGCAATATCTGCCCACGGTCTTGTGGATTCTAGAAATATCTGAGAATTACTTACAGTGATTTCTCCATCAGTCCAATCTTGAGACTCACCTGCACCATGCACGGTCCACCGTTTTTTCGTTGTGCGAAGGGGGAAGTGAAACTCCCCAGCCGGTATTCCCCGGCTGAGGGACCATTTCAAATATACAGATCAGAAAATTGAATACCGTCTCCAGGGAGTGAGTGAGTAGGATCAACATTTTCTCAGCCATATCACTACGGTGTGCTGCGACAGATTGGTCCCATTGGCGCATTACCGAACCATGCCGTATAGAGACATGATACTGCATCGATCCAGGATCCTCCAACTTGATAGGGGAACGATATTCCTCAGGACAACTCTATAGATGAACAAGAGCGGAGAGCAGTAGATCAGCTGATCCATCTGCCGTCAACGATCTGCGCGCAACTGGAGTAGGGGAAATTCACAGTTGCCTGGCCTGTGGGATATTGGATGGTCGATGTTTAAGTATAATTCTTTTTTTAAATTAATTATCCTGTTAATCTTATATGCTGATGACACTTTGCTACTCGCAACCTCAGCAGAAGAGCTACAGCACTCCTTGGATGTCTTTGCAAATTATTGCAAAATTTGGAAATTTGACATTAATGCATCAAAAACTAAAATTGTCATCTTTAGTGTTAGAAAAGCTAACTACAGTAAATTTTTGTTTTATCTCAATGGAGTAAAGATCGACATTGTTGACAGTTATAAATATCTGGGTGTTTTATTATTTTATAATGGCAACTTCTTCAGATGTAGAAAGTATCTATTTGAACAAGCTCGTAAAGCCATGTTTGCTGTTATCCAAAAGAGTAGATGTCTTGATTTACCACTTGATGTTCAAATCGATTTATTTGAACATATGGTCCTGCCTGTATTACTCTATGGTAGTGAAGTGTGGGGTTTTGAAAACTGTGATATCATTGAGAAACTACAATTAATGTTTTATAAATTCTCCGTAAAATTAGGGAAGCGAACGTCAAATACATATATATTTGGTGAGTTTGGGTGCAGCCCTCTAAGTGTTAAAATTAAGCTTAGAGTGATAAAGTTTTGGGGCAAATTATTGATAGACACCCAAGGTAAATACTCCAGTTGTATTTATGGAGCATTACTGCATTTTCATACGTCAAATATATTCTCTTCTAAGTGGCTTCTATCTATCAAAAGTATTCTTGATTCATGTGGTCTTACGCATATTTGGCTGAACCAGAATTTCCCAAACCTTGGTTATACAATACTGTTAAACAACGTTTATTAGATCAACACTATCAGGAATGGAACTCTAAGCTTTCTGAAAGCTCCATGTTTGTATTATATAAGGAGTTCAAACCTAAACCATGTTTAGAAAATTATCCAGTTAAATTGCCTTATAACAAAGCTGTATCTTTATCTCGATTCCGTACAGGAAATCATAAGTTACCTATTGTGACTGGTCGTTTTAATAATGTTGAAGTCGCTGACCGGTTGTGCCAGAAATGTTCTTTGTCTAAAGTAGGTGATGAGTATCACTTTATCTTAGAATGCCCTTCATTGTCAACCATTTACCCAGGAAATATTGGGTAAGACCCTCCAAACTTAATTTTTACAATTTAATGAGTTCCGAAAAGATTGGCTTGCAATGTAAGATTTCTTCTTTCATTTTACAAGGTTTCAAAACCATTCGTATTTCCTAACAATTTTTCGTTTTGGCTGAATATAGTTTGATTTACACATAGCTATATATATTTTAGGGGTTGATCAGATTTGATGTTTCATCTCCCTTCTGTTTGATTGTTGGGGTTTATCTCCCTTCTATTGTTCTGATTGAAACGCAGTACTGTATTGCTGCCGGATATGTGGTTTGCTATTTTTGTATCTCTATGTCTTGTACAAGATTAAGAGAATAAAATTCAATTCAATTCAATTCAGGCAAGCTCTAGTTCAACGAGCTGAACCCTACTGACATTTAATTTTGTGATATTGATTATGTAGGGTTCAGCCGTTGAACCGAAATTTCCTATCGCAAAATTTTCGCCTCCCGACCTGGATAACAGCGGATGGATTTGCGCTCATAAAAATCGATAATACTTACCTCTTTGTGCTCGTTTGGATAGAATACGTATTTGCCTACTTCCCTGGCCATTTACTTTCTCTGTCCAGCTCCTTTCATTTCCATAAACGGCAAAAGAAAAAAATATCGTCGCCGACGATCTTCCAAAAACGAAATCCGCCACCATTTTGAAATGTCACTATGGTGGCACCAGACTAATTTGTAAATCTGGGATTGTAGACAGGAATGTCGGAAACGGCTCATTCATAAAGCTGTCACATTATCTGCATTTAAATGTAAAATTGTAACTATCGATATCGAGCATAATGGAAGGCACATACCGAGAAAGGTAATTCATGGGATTTTTCATCTCCCTAAGCGACTGGGTCGACTGAGTGGATTCAGTTTTTCCGACTCTTGTAATCCTGAATTTAGAATAACCTCACGTGCGAGAATCAGGGTCACGCGAGAGTGTTCGAAAATGGTGGCGGATTTCGTTTTTGGAAGATCGTCGGATCGTCGGATCGTCGGCGATGATATTTTTTTCTTTTGCCGTTTATGGAAATGAAAGGAGCTGGACAGAGAAAATAAATGGCCAGGGAAGTAGGCAAATACGTATTCTATCCAAACGAGCACAAAGAGGTAAGTATTATCGATTTTTATGAGCGCAAATCCACCCGCTGTTACCCAGGTCGGGAGGCGAAAATTTTGCGATAGGAAATTTCGGTTCAACGGCTGAACCCTACATAATCAATATCACAAAATTAAATGTGACTTGTCAGTAGGGTTCAGCTTGTTGAAATAAGGCAAGCTCATGAGCTGGGAAGTTTGGACTCGTAAAACAGCGAAAAACGTATTTCTTGTCATGACAGTGAGGTGTTCAATGCTAAAAATGAGGTCTGATTCTGTCAGATATGAAGCTTCAAGATTTCCAGATCAATAAGGATGAGTGCATGAGACTGGATGCGAGTTGAGCTCCAGGGCGAATTCAATGAACCAGTGAAATCAACAACAACACCATAATAATGAAAAACAGGTCTGCGGGTTCAACATTTGCATAAGACTACCAGTGACACCAGGCCAAGGACAAATAATCCCAAGTGTAACCAGGTATGTATATCGGGTTAAAATCCCATTCCCATCAAAAGGACATTTTTAGAGTTTCTCTGATCACATAGTTTAAAGTTGTTGTTGTTCTTTTATTATTATTTGGGGGGGGGGGAGGGTTGGATATCGTCATAAAGTATGCTTGTTACCGAGTCTCTGTGAACGTTTCATCAGTTTCAGATTATTTTTCTGCATTCTTCAGGAAATTTAATTTCTCATCTTCTTTAAATGTTTTATTTTCCACATGTCCTCTCAGAAACCACTACCACCGGCCCTTCACACTCGGGTCACATTGACTAAATCATTGCTAATTTATGTTGATTTGCCGAGGGGGGGTGGACGAGGTCGTGAAGAATAGGAGAAGGGTGAACACTCTAAGGCGGTGCGGTTGCCAACCACACTCCCAAAACTTAGGTTTTATAATAAAATGAAAATTAAATTCATCTCAAACAGAACGACAAGTGGTTAAATGGCATATATGTTACTTTACCTTTTTCCGGTCTGGCTTCTTCGGGTTGATAAGGTCATTTCCCTGCCAAATTTTATATCTATTTCTAAGTCTATGTCGGAATACAATATATGCAAATTGACACATAATATGGTAGGCATCCTCTACCCTTATGAAAATATACCACACTTTACCACAAAATACTACAGCAAACTTGTGGTAAAGAGAGGTATTTTGTAGTAAACTATAGATGAGGTATAGTATTTTGTGGTACTCTATAGTTACTACAATTTACTACAGTGTCAGTGTAGTATTTACTACAGCAGTGCTTTAATATACTACAAAAACCAAAGCATACCACAACGCAAGTGTAGTATTTTGTGGTAATTTGTAGTTTCTACAGTTTACTACAGTGTCAGTGTAGTATTTACTACAGCAGTGTTTTACTGTGAGACAGTGTTGTTGAGCTATACTACAAACTGCAACACATCTGTAGTATTTTGTGGTTTCTATAGTTTACTACAGTGTCAGTGCATTATTCACTACAGCAGTGTTTTACTGTACCGGTACTACAGAGTTGTTGAGCTATGCTAAAAAAAACTAGCATACCACAACACAATTGTAGTATTTTGTGGTTTCTACAATATACTACAGTGCCAGTATAGTATTCACTATAGCAGTGTTTTACTGTACTAAAGAATCATAACCACAACACAAGTGTAGTATTTTGGACCCTATACGATCCAGATCTTATAAGATTTGCAATTTTATGTGATCATATACGATTCAATATCAGTTCACAACACCCAAGTAATGTTCTCCATATTTGGCTGCTCATAGTTGGAGAGAGAGATTTTGTACCACAAATCTCCAATCTGCTGCTCATGAGGCATCAAATATCGATTTTGGTAGTTTCATATGAAATTCATCTTAAATTTTAACTTGAATTTAATACAAACTCATGATTAATATTTTCAATAACTATACTATATTACAATTGAATTGAATGATTAATTTTATTTTCATATTGTGTGAATATTCTATCGTTATGCTGATATTTGACTGTGAAGTACTTTGAAATGTCAATTAGGAAATGCTAATAAAAATTTACAAAAAAAATCTAATTGCCATCCATCATACATGTAGTTCGATATCCAAACAAATGCAATGTCACTGAAAACTAAATTTAAATATTCTAACTCAAATTGAATTCACTAATAATCTTCATCTGAAATTTATTAAAATTGGAATAAATGTATGAAGTTTTGAATTTTTGATTGTTTTGAATTTAAGTTTTATTTAAAATTGAATTAAGGATGTCCGTAATTAACTTTTCGAATAATGTGTGTTGTTGGATTCATAATTGTGTAATATGAGGAAAAAACAAAGAAAAAATATAGGTCGGTGTGCATTGTTTAGCTGTTGACACTGTTAAAAAGACGGACCCATGCTCCATTTGATAACCTAGAAAACAAAGGGAATAGCCCAGGTTTTGAATCCTATTCACAAATTTTTTTATATAAATAGCATTTAACTTTTTCTTATATTCTAACTGTTTGAAGACAATCACAATGTCTATCAAAATTTATCAAATTGGATGAATGTTGCTGCACAAAATTCTCGCCTAGAAGACTTTTAAAGGAAATCTCTATCGCTTAATCTAACTGGCAAAAAACTGGCACTAGGTGGCGCTGCACAGAGACAACAAAGATTTTTTGCAGTTATTTAGCCGAATGGTTTGAGGACAGTAAGTCATATTTCCGATTATATATGGCTGATGGAACCGACTCAGATTGATGGTAAGTACCTTTTGCAACTTGTAGGCTAAAATAGCATTCTAAAGTATCCATTTGTTAAGTCTGGAATATTTTGGACTAGTTTAAAATATATTTTAGTTATATAAGTAACTTTGTCAGATTTGTATATTACACTGTAAATACAACAACCAAAACATTATACTGCCTTGGAAAGATTTATTTATCTCACCGGTTTATGAAGGAAAGGTGGCTTGTTGGTTGATTTTCTCGTCTTCTCTACTCTATGGGTAGGATAGTTAGGCATGTACTTTTATTACGCCCATTGTAATTAACCTTAGATATAAAATGCTGTCTAACATATTTTAATGGCAGAGAATTGTATTTATTATGACGTTTTCAATAGCTGAGCAGACATGTATATTTTGTTAATTAAAATAACCGGTCCCCTTCACAAGAATAGACCAGTTTGTCTTATTGGTCCATTGTGTAAGGGATTAACCATGCTGGGTGACTCTTTGCACAGTTCAATGTGAGAAACCCAGAAGGGGGTGTTTTTACAATCTCATTGTGTCATTTCCTGTACTGGTATATTTGTGAACATCTACCTTCAATAGTCAAGCCATTTCAGATGTTTACTTGAAAAAATTGACATAACATATGAATGAATTGATAACAGTTGATTTATGACTCTTTCAAGTCCTGGCTTTTATTTCATACTGTCGGTTTCACAGTCTGAGCTTCCTGTCCTGTCAAATTGCATCTCTCCTGACCCGACCATAATGAGCAGTTTATCAATGATGTTTTTATTATGACGTTCACAGCTTCAGTGTGAATTCTGGTGAAAGAATACAAATACACTTACAACACAGCTTTGCCCAGTTCCGGGTAGGCCTAATGTACCAGTGGTGTGTACTATTCCTGACAACCCGAACTTGGGATGCTTTAATTTGTCGAGCTAAGGGCTGATCTATATGATGCGACAAATTGTGGTTATTATCATCCATTGTTCATCATTGAACACTCCATCGTATGCCTCTTACATATCAATATAAACGTAAATTGGTCTTGTTGCCTAAGCTTTAATACGTGTTGTACCCCATTTATGTACTTTTCAATTGTGATGGGGGGGGGGGTATCGTGTACTGTAATGCTTTCGTCCAGTTTTACACATTATCTGAACGAAGTCAAATGTCATTTATTAGAATTCCCAGGTTGTTTGGTTACTCAAATGTCCTGTTGATTGTTGATTACTTTATATGAATAAATAAATAAACAGTCCTACAACAATTTTTTTGGCCATGTCAGTGTTTCAAACACATTTTCGCATTGCTTATTTCAATATTTAAAGTTAGTACAGAATTGAGTTGAAAATTGTTGAATTTATTTTCAAAATAAATCACGATATGATATGTTAATAATTGTTTTTCCCACAGGAGATCACACAGCCTACAAAGAAGATGAGCAAGACAGTTTGTGATGCCCGGAAGAATGAGCCAAACTACATCCTTGAGAAGTTAAAAAAGCAGCAACAAGGAAACCTTCCAGTGGCACCTGTTCAAGACAAGTCAGATGATGTAAGTATAAATTCAACTATCATGACTATTCAGCTAAATCCCTAGGCTATTATCAAATAATTCAGTATTTTGACTATTGAGAAGATTTCTCATTAATTGTCTCATCTATTTTACTGGTCCCTTTTAGATAACTATTTCTAATAATATTAATCCAACTTTCTCTCAATGTGGACAAAATATGTGCATGTGATAGGCCCTATTGATTTTGGTATTCTTCTTCTTTGTGGGATTCTAGTAGCCGAGCAGACCTGAGGGCTCTGCAGAAAGAAGTTGAAGAGCTGAGAGTGGAGAACCAGTCTCTGAAGTCAGAAAACAGGTCTTTGAAAGTCGCCTTATCTACATTTACTGGTAAGATTTTAAATTTGAGTTTTTGAAAGTTTGCTAACCATTAAAATGCATATTAAACGACACTGAATGTTAATGGTTAACACGCGATCACTTGTAAATAATCATTTAATGTAATTAATCTTAGTAAATAATAATTTAATAAGATTTGAAAGTTATAAAACATTGTTGATCCTTTGTCAACATGATTCTGCAATTTATGACTATTAACATTCTGACTGAATATTATCAATCCAATTGTCAGTACACAATTTGTATCTTTTATTTCACAGAACTGCCATCTGTATTTGATGACATCAAGGCCTCGGTGAAGACAATGAAGGACGTGGCATCACGTCAGGCATAGACTCGCCCAGCAGAACCACGTCGGCTGCCGACACCATCAACATCCGAACCATTGCCACATCATACGCCATCACCCTCATCACCAGATCCATCAACTGGATCATCCGATGATTTAATTGGAGAAAGAAGACATTCATTTCAATATTGTTAAGTATTTCTTACCCATCACAAGAACACAGTAGTAATCATAATATGGATTCCTTCATAATACCTTAATTAAATTCAATTAACTGTAATCAAATGCCGTTGTCAACAAGTTCAGACTTGCAGTAATGTCCATTTGAAGTGTATACTAAATAATTTGCCAACTCAACATTTTTTCTTTCTTTTCTCCTTCCAGTTGAAACTCGTAGAGTATTCGTCGACAAGAGAGAAGCGGACATCAAAGCCAGTATTCGCCTGAAGCTGAACAATTCTTCGAAGCAATTAAAGAAGTAGTATTTTTACATTAATGAAGTGTTTGGACATTAACTGAGTGCATTTTATGATGTTGTATGGAGCGATTCAGTGCTAGTAGAATAAATATAGTATTATATAAGAAATTATTGTGTTATTTTCATTGTGTTATCAGGGCGTTGTCATTCTCTGAAATAGATTATGCTACAATGTTGTTCAGTATTGAGGATGTAATATAAATACCCAGTCCAAAGTGAAGCTATCAATCTGTAGTTTTCTATCAAAATATATATTCTACTATTCTATAACGCCTTTGATTTCCATCAAAATAAAGTAATGAAGCTATAGATACTATAAAATTGCAGAGAGCTATAGTTAATTTATGGTAATTAATTTATAGTAAGCTATAGTTCATTTGTAGTAAGCTATAGTTCATTTGTAGTAAGCTATAGTTCATTTGTAGTAAACTATAATTCATTTGTAGTAAATGTAGTAAGCTATAGTTAATTTGTAGTAAGCTATAGTTGATTTGTAGTAAGCTATAGAATTTCAGCTGTAGTAAATCCGCAAAAGTACCACAAAATCGATAGTAATCTATAGATTTCAACTATAGATTTTTATGGTAAATTTTCGTAAGGGCAATTTTTGTTTTCAAGGAATTTATATCTAGTTTCCAGTCCTTACAGAATTTCCATAGACTATCGAGACATTTTTGTAGACCAGCCTGGGTTGTCGACAGAAGAATCAAGTCATCTGCATATAGCAGGTGGGTGACTACATGTATCCTATTGATATATTTCAATAAATTCAGCTTGGACTGTAGACTCGTACCCAGCTCCAATTCGCTATCGCTCTATGGACAACGGTGCGTGTGAGTTGGGGGCTAGGTACGAGTCACCTAGCCCCCATTGGGCACCATTGGGTATAAGTTACAGCTCCAGCCAATCAGATCCGCTAATTTTGTGCAGCCCGGCATATACCGCCATATTTGTTGTCAATGTAAATCAAGTCAAGCAAGCACCGACATGTGAATCCAGAATGATGAGATAATAACGGCAATTTTAGTTAATGTCGATCACTTTAAAGCGATAACAATGGCGAGGGTGCTAAATGTTGGTGTCGGTATCTTTGTTTTAGCCTTTGTGTGGACTCTCTGCCTATTTCTGTGCCTTGTTTTGTCCAGGGCGCGAGGAGCCATATCGTAAGCTTGCGCAACAACAACAACAACAACAACAACAACAGAATGCAATCCATCTTACTTATCCGACTACATGTATTCTGATAATCCTCAGCAACAACATTCGATCCTGAAGTCTGAACATAGTAGTAAAGTAAACTATAGGGATCCACTTCACGTCACCGTGGCTGATGTCTGCAAAATGGATCAATCAGTATCTTTTCAATATTCGGCGAGCAGGGGTCCCCTAGTTCAACAATGTAAACCCCACTGACATTTAATTTTGTGATATTGAGAATGTAGGGTTTAGCTGTTGAATTGAAATTTCCTTTCGCAAAATTTCCGCCTTCCGATCTGGGTGACATCGGGTGAATTTGCGCTCATGAAAAGGCAATAACACCTACCGGTTAGCATTCGTTTGGATAGAATACATATTTGCCTACTTCCCTGGCCATTTATTTCCTCAGTCCAGCTCCTTTCATTCCATAAATGGCAAAAGAAAAAATAATCATGGTGCTTGATCTTTCAAAACCTAAATCCACTCTCCCACGTGATTCTGATTCTCGCGCGTGAGGATATCTAAATTCAGGATTACAAGAGTCGGAAAAACTGAATCTGCTCGGTCGACCCAGTCGCTTAGGGAGATGAAAAATTCCATAAATTTTGTTTTTTGGTATGTGCCTTCTATTATGCTTGATACTGATAATTGCAATTTTACATTTAAATGCAGATAATGTGACAATCTTAGGAATGAGCTGTTTCCGACTCACTCCTGTGTACAATCCCGAAGTTACAATCAGTCTCGTGCCACCATAACAATATTTTCAAAATAGTTACAAAATATGTATTCTATTCAAACGAATTATTGCTTTTTATGAGTGCAAATCCACCCGATGTCGCCCACATCGGGAGGCGGAAATTTTGCGACAGGAAATTCGGATTCAATGGCTAAAGCCTACATTGTCAATATCAGAAAATTAAATGTCCGTAGGGTTTAGCTTGTTGAACTAGAAGTCTCCCAAAAATACACATTACATTGGACGGGATCGAGTAAAGTTCCCAAGATGAGAAAAATGTAAATACTACTTCGACACGTATCTATTCTAAAATATATTCTATGCTGTATGCGAACACATGAAAATAGTGATGAACGCCGACTTCATGGGAAAGGGCGTGACTATGAGAGTGTTGATAATTGGGGTTTTCATAACCCAGGACCGGAACCTGCGGAGTGGAATGAGATTTGTAACTACTGCCGCCCGAATGTTGAAGTTAACTTTTAAAAGCCAGAATATCCTCTTTGCCCATGAACCCCATCGGAAACACCAATAAGGGAGGTATTGCAAGACGGTGTGGTATTGAGAGGATCTCATATAAGTGAATCTATAGCCACAACTGTTCCTATCAATATTGCCTGCGGTTGATAGTCACAGGCGACGTGTATGGATCGCCGTGTGCTAAAGCCCATATAAACCATGCTCATTTTGCCATTGTGCCATTATCTCAGGCTTCTTGTCGCTGTTTTCGCTTCCTGTGATTAGCTGTACACGAGCCATTTTCACAGCGACCCTCACCTCCCCCATATTACGGTAGACGCCATATTGTGTGTATTTGGGCCACTAAGCATGCGCAATGGATAAAACATGTACAACATGGCGTCTACTGTAATATGGGGGAGGTGGGGGTCACTGCGAAAGCGGCTCGTGTGCAGCTAATCACCTGCCCTGTGAACTATAATAAAAGCGACAAGTGTGGCGGAGAAGGAATAAGCTCCCAGAAAATAACAAGGAGCATCAAAATGAACGTTTATATACGGTACAAGTTATAGCACACAGAGATCCATACATGTCTATGGCTATCAACCACAGGCATTATTGATAGGAACAGTTGTGGCTAAACTGGATCATGGTATGAAAATTTCCACTCGAGAGAACGGCAATGCATCCCAACCGAACTGCCGAAGCGAGGTTGGGATGTATTTTCTTTCTTGAGAGTGGAAGTTTTCATCCGATGAGCCGGTTGTTATGGAATTCCTTTTCCCATATTATTTAAATCATGACTTTAAAGAGTATTCTAATAAAATTATCAATGACACACGGAGACAAAACATTGCTGAAGCACATCATGCCTGCAGCTCGTATCAAGTGTCGTGACTGACCATCTGCATCGTACACACTCATCCTACATACATGTATATGTTTTCGCCTGCAAAAAATTAACACCGTATTAAAATCCCCTCCATTTTAAATGATTAGAGAGCCAATTTGAAAATCCATCTTGACCATACTTTTATCTCATGAGATCATAAGGTTTATCGCCTGTTCCTAACCATGAAAGTAACAAGGTATTTGTATATTTGGTATGTTACAGGTATGGTAGTATTGGAGCTATTGGTTTGGCAGGCCTGATCACCTTGATACTGGTAGTTGTGCCCAGAGAACCACAGACCCCCTCAGTTGAAGGGGATATCAAGGTATGTGCATGTATGAAGTTTGTCAGGCCTCAAGAATGTATACATGATGTAGCTAGACTGAATATGAGACTGCTATTCCACTGTTCTACTGGCTGAGTTTCTCAAATGATGGTCTGAGATATTTCCATGGATGTCAAAGCTGGTCTTTCAGGAACATACAATTTAGTTCAAAGGGGATGAAACAAACGACACCTTGCCTGGCTTCTAATTTGCTTAAATATGGGCACATTCAGAAAGGTCATGTGGTCACGAGGGCTGTTCACAAAGTCTATGAATAAATGACTGGTGAATTCGTTTTCTGGCATGGCTCGGCTTTGTCAGATGAGCCAATTAAGACTAGGGATGATGGCTATTATGTTCTAATAATAATAATATTTTTTATTTAAGACAACTCTTTTTGTAAAAATGAATAACTGTAGTGAATGTGTGGTGAAAATGAGCACTGCTTATAAGTGTACTAAATACCACAATACATGTAGTTCTTGTCAGTTAACAAAGAGCACAGAATTAACCATCACATCAGAATTATGTATAGTACATGGTAACAGGTTATCACTCAACTCAAAGCTGGAAAGTGATGGATAACACTTAAAAAGTGTTTAATGTATTTCAAGCCATGGTGTTGGAGACCTGTCCATTTCAAATCTGGACAGGTAAAAATTGGACAATTTATCATGAGAAAGATTGAGAAAACAGTGAAGTAGCCTGTCCGAATCTAGTAATCTGGGCAGATTTGACATTATGGCTAAGAGTAACACCCTGTTTCAAGCTACTATTTTCAGAATTTATTTCTGATTTTCCCTTACTGATAATTCTAAAATTTCTAAATGCAACTTAAATATTTGTTAGCCATGTTATCAGAGTGGTTATTCTTTTTTAGTTTATTTTTTTATTATTTTTATTCTCAGAGTAAATATTATTGTATACAAACTACAGCAACAATAATTGCCCAAGCTCCTAACAAATGCTCATCTGTACATACCTAACTGCCTGTATTACCTATTCTCTAGGTTTATGACTACAGCATCATCTATCGGACGATTCTCATTGCTGGATGTGGCTTGTTTCTCATCGCTGGATTTATATTGTATATAATGAATCATGTGGCGGAGCCTATCTGCGCCAAACCTTTGAGGAAGATTCGTGCTTGACACACTAACTAGCCCTTTTTAAAGGAAAATTGTTTTAAATTCCTCCATGCTGTGATAATTAACTGTGAAGTTGTCCAATTTAGAGAGTGATGCAGAATGTGTGCATGCCAAGGGAGATAATTCAGTACCGCACAACTTACAAAGGGAGGCAATTTACCTTGTTCATGGGTATATTATGTACATGACAGGACATTCTGGAAAGCATTTACATGAAAGTGTTATCTTTTTTCAGATTGTTAACAGTAATGCCCTTCTAAAACAATTTGTCCTGTCCAGTGCCTTCCTGCAAGGAAATTCTTACCCGCTTCACATTCTTCTCCGCTGATATGTGTGTGGGTCGCTGTCATGAAAACCTCCAGTATGTTCTGTACTCGTATTCTCATACCAATGCATCACTAGACATTGAGGGACAGATACATAGACAAATTACTGCATAAATGAGGAACTAATCCTATGTTATTCAGCAGGCTCACAATCTGCATTTCATTCTCTGCAAGCTCTGTTGAAATATTTCACCACCAAGCCAAGGCCTATCCATCATGTGGACTTCATTGACTGTAAAACAATCTTGTTTGACTTCGTACTATACACAAATTGGGGTAGAAATCTGGATTTATTTCCTTGTACTCCAGGCATCCCAGGTTGAATTCTGCACAAGGGGATGCAGTCACAGGAAAACTCAATCGTACAAACAGTGGTAGTAATCTGGTAATTTAAATTTAGAAAGTGCATAATTACATATTGTATTGTAGGAAATAAATTATTTTGAATACATGTACATTGTAACATCCGATGCTTAAGGGATTGTACTTTAGTAATAACTCGTCAGGCTAAGATAAGCTGGAAATAGAGAAATAGAGGTCACCATGATAGTTGTGAACATATTGAATTATTTGTCATTTTCATATTTAAAGATCATTAGGCTTAGACCATCCACAATAATATGTCTGTTTTCAGTAACCCTACATACCCATATATTTTGCAGTCCAAAAAAAAATTTGGATTGACAATTTCTTTTATTTCTATTTTTTCCAGCAGTTATTCCGTGAAATACTACACAAAAAGGTCAAAAATCCACTAAAAGAAAATAATAAAAAATTAAAATTCCTGCCTACCTACCTACCCAAATTTTCTAAAGTTGGTACTGGAAATAAAAATATTATTTTGGATGGCCTTACATTCCACAGTCAAATGTTCTTTATTACCAGCAATCAATGTTCGGTCAGCTGAGTTGTCGATTTCAAAACCTGGGAAGCAGGGGTGAAGACTCTTTAGCACCCCAGCTTTAGACCTGGGGGGGGGGGAGGTGAGCACCCTCCCTGCGCCCCACCCCCCACCCCAACCTGCCTATGCAACATGCCATCCTCAGAATATCTTATAACTTTATAAGTGTCAATTTGAACACAGCGAGTGGCCTTCAATGATACCTCTTTAATCAACCTTAATGTCTCGACTTTCCAGGAAAATTTTGAGGGAAAAATCTTGGATAGAAGGATATAAGCTGATTAGTAATACATGTACCACAGGCACTTATATTGTTAAACATAGTATCGGACTGTCTTAAATTAATTAAGAGATCATTACACTCTGACACTTCACTACTGGTCAAAATATCATTATTTTGTGAACTGTGAAGGTTTTAATATAGGCCATTGTCACTTGATTGGTTGTTTGGTTGCTTAGCCTCACCTTGATTTTTTAGATACACATGCTAGATGCTATAATTATTTATTATTAATTATTGAATTGCAAACCAATTGCATCTGAATATGAAGAAAATGAGTAAGTTTACTCTTGAAAATGTAAATCCCTCGTCTATTTTAATTATTTGCCCTCAAAATAAAGATGAGGGCTTGTCATGCCAAACAACCAATCAAGTGACAATGGCCTAATCACTTGTAGAGGTCATAATTTATAACTTCTGTAAGTCCCCTTACTGATGTATTTGTATACAAGTACGTATATATGTATTACATGTACCCCTTTATGAGTGGTAATGTGTACTTTTTAGGTGATGTAGGTATGTCTGGATGATGTAACCCAGCACAAGTTAAATGGTGGATAGTCTGAATAGATGTGCTAAAAATAAATTATTTTGAATACATGTCTCTCCGTGGTTTTTATTATACGCCCGCTCAAAAGGCGGACGTATTATGTGATGGCGGTTTCCGTCCGTCTGTCCGTCCGTCCGTCTGTCCGGTTCTCGTGTCCGGTCTATATCTGGGACAGTTTCCTATCCACAGCTCCAATTTTTGATGAGTGGATACCCTACGCGGAGACGATGTGTCGCGTACCAAAATGAAGGTCGAGGTCACAGGTCAAAGGTCACTGGCCTAAAAAACAGGAAATCACTGAAGTGTTCGTGTCCGGTCTATATCTGTTAACGTTTTCTATCCACAGTTGCAATTTTTTGTGAGTGGATACGCCAGGTGGAGACGATGTGTCGCATACCAAAATTGAGGTCGTGGTCAGAGGTCAAAAGTCACTGTTGCCAAAAATCAGGAAATCAATGAACGTTGACAGTTTTCTATCTACAGTTCTAATTTTTGGTGAGTGGATGCCCTAGAGGGGGAACGATGTGTTGCATATTAAATGTAGGTCAAGGTCAGAGGTCAAAGGTCAGTGTGATCGAAAAATCAGGAAATCGTTAAAAATTTCTAATTTTTATACGCCCGCCCAAAAGGCGGTCGTATTATGTGATGGCGGTTTCCGTCCGTCTGTCCGTCTGTCCGGTTCTCGTGTCCGGTCTATATCTGGGACAGTTTCCTATCCACAGCTCCAATTTTTGGTGAGTGAATACCCTACGGGGAGACGATGTGTCGCGTACCAAAATGAAGGTCGAGGTCACAGGTCAAAGGCCTAAAAAAGAGGAAATCACTGAAGTGTTCGTGTCCGGTCTATATCTGTGAACGTTTTCTGTCCACAGTTGCAATTTTTTGTGAGTGGATACGCCAGGTGGAGACGATGTGTCGCGTACCAAAATTGAGGTCGAGGTCAGAGGTCAAAGGTCATTGTTGCCAAAAATCAGGAAATCATTGATCGTTGACAGTTTTCTATCTACGGTTCTAATTTTTGGTGAGTGGATGCCCTAGGGGGGGAACGATGTGTTGTATATTAAATGTAGGTCAAGGTCAGAGGTCAAAGGTCAGTGATCGAAAAATCAGGAAATCGTTTAAAATTTCAAATTTTTTGTGAGTGGATTCAATGTGCGGAAATGAAGTGATGCATACCAAAAATTAGGTCAAGGTCAAAGGTCACCTACCCCAAAATTAGGAAATTATTAAAAATAACATTTTTTGTATCCGTAGATACATTAGGGGGACACAATGTCACATACCAAAATGTAGGTCAAGGTCAAAGGTCAAGGTCACTGTGACCCCAAAATCGTGAAATTGTTAAAAATCATGACTTTTTGTGTTCATTGAGAAATTGAGGGGAGACG
>JAVTVY010052212.1:0-25105 GCA_036873755.1 Hanleya hanleyi | reverse complement strand
TCTCGAAATTTCTTTTTACGGTGCAGACGAATTTCTAACTAGGAATTTCGACTTGGCCTATACTTGGTGGGTTGAGATCGAAAAAGAAAATAAATAAAACGTCCTAAAAATAAAAAATTTTAAGGAACGGCATGGGAACATAAATGTACACAATAAGTGAAAGCTCTAGCTCGATTGCGTTATGATTATAGTTATGTCATGAAACTGAAACTCCACAGCATGTGCTATTTCGTGAAACAGGGTCTAAATCGAGTCATTTAAACACACATTTAGACGCGAAAGACCAGCCTTGGATATAAATAATGCCACCGCACATCATTTGGTTAAATGGCGTTTTGGTCCAAGGGGTCGTTCGTGTCTAAATGTGTGCTTTGAATCATTCGAATTAAACCTTTTTTTTACGAAATTGCACATGCTGTGGATTTCAATTACATTCCATAACTATAATCATAACGCAATGGAGCTAGAACTTTCACATATTGTGTACATATATTTTGTCTTGCTGTTACATTAAACATGGCAGTGTGACTATGCGTCACAGGACCTACGAAGTAAGGTAGGCATTAGGACTCCGACAGGCACTGAGCTCTTGGCAATCCCCCCCGCCCCCGCTCCAAGTTGAAATCCTTCCTATATTAAGATGGGCACATGCAGCCCAAGTCAGAATCACCAGAGATTTTCATCAAAAATCACCAGAAATTTTCGATTAAAACAGTATTGAATATTTTGTTGAAGATCAAAAGTGATGGGATTGAATGAATAGTTTACCAGTTACTGTGCTGATGTGAATCTGTGACACACCAACACACTCCGTGGCAGTGATTCTGTGACACACCAACACACTCCGTGGCAGTGATTCTGTATCCCTTAATCAAGGAATCAGAATTTGAAATGACAAGAAAAATTTTGATATAATTACACATGTAATGTTTTTGTTTAAATTACACCCCCAGTTGAAATCCTGCCTATATTAAGATGGGCACCGCCCAAGTCAGAATCGCTAGTGATTTTCATCAAAAATCACCAGAAATTTTCATCAAAAGTAGGTCAGCTCAGAACTTGTTGGTAACAGTCTCCTAATGCGCCTTCATTCCAAAATAAATAACGATCGCCGATTTAATTTTACAATTTTTTAATTAAAGGAAACAGATTGAATAATATAGGTTCAGTAGATTTCAAGCTTACGTGTGAAAATACATTTACATCTCTTTAATGGTTTTCAGTGCCCTTGTACAGGATCAAAACAACTTTTTGAATCACATTATTTTCCCAACAATACAACAAATTTTTATATATATATAGTAGAAAGGTAGCATTTATGTAGTTTACGGTAATTCAACTCAAGACCAACACCTTCTATGCACAAGATAATAATGATTCTATGTCATTCTCCTGAGCATAATCGGTACAAAGACGAATAAATAGCGTCTCTACATCACGTTGTTATCTAGATATATGAGACAACACATTTTGGGTATCGGCAATCTGATGAATGTACTATTCCGGTTTTCTTGTTTCCCATTATATTCTATGGCGGTTGATCGGTGATTTTCTTCATTGATAAACGTTAAACCACCTCAGCTTCGTTGTGTGAATCGGAATTGCATTGCTGTGACACATCAACACACTCCGTGGCAGTGATTCTGTATCCCCTAATCAAAGAATCAAAATGGATCAAGATTTGAAATGACAAGAGAAATTTAGACATATTTTGTTTACACATGTAATTTTTTGTTCAAATTATATCCAAGTGTGATATATAGTCAATATTCAAGAGGTACAAAAAAACCCCAAAGTATGTCCTCATATTTTCACATCCATGCCAAGAAATACTGCATTGAAAAGGGTCCAGTTAGCGTACCCTGTTTTATCGCTCTAATCAGCAAATGGCGGGGTCATATTTCTGCTGTCAAAATTGTATTTCCCTCCAAAGTCTTAACCCTTGAATCCAAGTCACACACTCTCTGATGCAAAGTAATGATTGTCCTAACAATCCGATTAGCACATTATGAACATGTCTTTGGTCATAGTGTACATATCATAACTCACATCAATGTTTTCTGCTATATTATTTCAATGATATGGTTTAACAATTTAAGTTATGCAAACAGCGCTGATTGTTTGAGGGTATATGCAGTAGGCCTATGCTGTCGGGCAATTGTGGAATTGTCCCAGATGCACGTTAAGATTAACCTCAGTAATAGGGCCATGTGGCATACAGTGGAATGTGGATCAATGACAGGGTATTTTTAGCTGGACAGGACTCGGTGGTGGTAACTGATACTCATTAAACGCGATAAAACGCTGGAGCAAAACCGACCACAGTTTTCTTGGCATGATGATCAAAGTTACTTTATCTAGTTAAATTCTACCCAAAGAAAATAAATTAAGACCCTTTAAACAGCCGTCATGGCTTTGTTTCACCCTCAGTAAACTTTTATCATTGTTGCTCACACAGACTAATCTGAAGGATGATACCACATCTTTCTTTCTTCCGCTGGGTTATTGCACCAGGCTGACTTAATTGGTTGATGTAGGATACTTCACCATCAGTGAGTAATTTGACCTGAATTTGAAGCCTGATGTGGTCAATGATGAAATGTTTGGATGTGAAATAGGATACACGTTAAAGGCTACAGTTTACATATATCTATAACAATATACTGAAGTGTTAATTTTAATCAGAATTATTTCAGATCAGAACTTGCTGGTAACAATGCCCTAATGCACGTTCATGCCAAAAATAAAGGTTCTAAGGTTCTCCTTATTTTACCGACGAAAGGATTCGTATGGACTGACTGACTCACTGACTCATTACCGGACAATTTGCGATCTGTAGCCTACTTCGTAGGAAAAACAATTATTTTCAGGACATTTTATTTTTTTTCGATTTCAACCTCACCACGTATAGGCCAAAGTTCCGCCTTATCTTGGATATGGAGTCGAAATTCCTAGTTAGAAATTCGTCAGCACCGTAAAAAGAAATTTCGAGTTGGCGAGTTCAAAGTTCAATCAATCAGTGTGCATCTGAATCCCATACTTCATGCGCATATTCTAACAGCTATTTCTATCTGAATCCCATACTTCATGCGCATATTCTAACAGCTATTTCTATCTGAATCCCATACTTCATGCGCATATTCTAACAGCTATTTCTATCTGAATCCCATACTTCATGCGCATATTCTAACAGCTATTTCTATCTGAATCCCATACTTCATGCGCATATTCTAACGGCTATTTCTATCTGAATCTCATACTTCATGCGCATATTCTAACAGCTATTTCTAACAGTTCACCCAGCTGTCAAATAAAAAACTACTTTCCACATTAAAGTTTCAAGTGCGCTGGACCCCTTTTCCACTAAATTATTTGAGCTTTTGAAAATACAAGACTGGAAAATATTAAGAAAATTAGAAAGTCGAGATTTCGAATTTTCGAGTACTTAAATCGATAATATTACCAGAATCTGTAATCTCGGCACCATCAGTGAACTGTCTTAAAACTCGACCGACACCTACAAGCTTATCGATATTGTCAATCATCTGTGCACGACATGTTCGCAGCTGACGTAGCAGCATCACAGTGAATTGCAACAGGCCATGAGGGCCTATACAGGCAGAAGGTGATGTATGTATGTATGTAATATTTTTGACTATGTCGCTTCCGTAGACACCCAGTCATTGTTACATCTACACGGTTATGTCACGAACATTTTAAATATTTACATACCGTGCTTCACAGTCCCGATTAAATAACAGTAAGTGAACGACCGCAAAAACGGCACAGATTTAGTGCAGAAGTGTCCATTGTGCTCAATTCCTGCCTCGATAAAATAGTAATTCAGTCAAATGGCTGGGCGGATCTGTACTACATTGTACACAATGAACTTACAATGCAGTTCTATTTACACACGAAACAGAAGAGTTACCGGAGACAACGGCGTCATGCCGGATCTGATAGTCTGGGGCATGTTGACACACTTCTTCTTCAAAGCCCACCACCTCTGCTTGACTTGGCACCAGTTTTTTGATACTGGTGCACTTATCAGACATACTTCTAGGCTATTATTATATAAAGCACAAACTGCTGACGAACCTCAACTAGTTTTCAGGAAATCGTCTGTAAACTAAAATTAGAAAATAAAATGTTGCAACTTGCCCTCACCTGGCATGTCTGGGGTATAAGTCACAATAGCAGACCTTGCGATTTGAGGGGAGCTGTCCTATGTTTTAACCCAGATCACTCCCCTCAAAATACAAGGTCTGCAATAGACCATGCGGTCAATTGCGAAAATTGCGAGAATGTGATATTATGGTTATGCCCCCCCACCCCCCGCGCACACACCAAACATGATTTTGTTACTTTGGGTAATAGCAATAAAGTTAATAACGCGTGGTTGATATCTTCAACAGAGAAAAGTTCATGTCCAGAATGTTGAGATGAACCCGATATTACTCCGACCAATGAATTTTATCCCGTGAAAATTCATAGGGGGGGGGGGTGTCGACCATCACAGCCCAACAGGCGAGGGTCCAGGGGTCGCCTAGTTCCCGGAAGCGCCAAGAATTGCCGGAGATGCATTCTAAGTGTTTTCCCGGAAATAAATCTGAACATAATATATGCAGATTTATGGTTCTGTTTTGCAGTCTTGTTTCGCAATTATTAGCACACGTCGATTTTGAAAAAATGACACCTCATACCTGAATTCATTTGACTTACTAGTTACGCCAACCTCTAATTAGAGGGGGGCATATAGCGATCGCTTCGTCCGTCTGTCCGTCCGAATTTCTTGTCCGCGCAATATCTCGTTTAAAATTTAATGGACAGGATTGAAACTTGCATGGAATGTGGCCAGTCCCTCGTAGTTGTGCAGCGTAGAGCTTTTTTCCGAGTTTCTGTTATATTTTCAAGAGTTGTGGCCCTTCGTTCCTGAAATCTCCGTGAATGGGACTTGTCCGGGCTGGATCTTGGTTAATATTGTATGGACAAGTATGAAATTTACATGATATGTGATCAGTGCTCCATAGTTGTGCAGCGTAAAGTTTCTCCGCGTTTCGCTTATATTTTCAAGAGTTATGGCCCTTTGTTCCAAAAATCTACGTGAATTGGGACTTGTCCGGGTTGGATCTTAGTTAATATTGTATGGACAATTATGAAATTTACATGATATGTGGTCAGTGCTCTGTAGTTGTGCAGCGTGAAGTTTCTCTGCGTTTCGCGTAAATTTTCAAGAGTTGTATCCCTTTGTTCTTGAAATCTTTGTGAATTGGGACTTGTCCAGGCTGGATCTTGGTTAATATTGTATGGACAAGTATGAAATTTGCATGATATGTGACCAATGCTCCATAGTTGTGCAGCGTGAAGTTATATTTTCAAAAGTTATGGCCCTTTGTTCCTCAAACCTTAGTGAATGGGATATATATATATATATATTTGTCCAGGCTGGATCTAGGTTCATACTGTAGGGACAATCATGAAATTTGCATGATACGAGGTCAGTACCTTGTAGTTGTGCAAAGATCGACCAATTAAAATCATCCTATATTCAATTAACCGATTTGGACGGAGAAAGTGAGTAGTATAGTCAACCGGTATTGCCTCCCCTTTTCCAGGGAGGTAAATCTTGATTCCTGGCTAATATCGGTCCCCGGGCTTATCGGGGCCTGCCTATCAAGTCAATCGGGTGGGTGTATGTAAATTTTGGATTTGTCCCGAAAATACAAAAAGCGGAACACGGACTTTACCTCTACCATAGGGGCGTGTATGTATACCGGAAAATGCCTGTATGGGGTATGGGGGTGGTCATTTTTTATTTTGTGAAAAACTCCAGAAGTAAGAACAAGAGTCAACATTGGCTTCAATATACGCCGCATATTAGATTTTTGTTAGTCCCACACAGTCAGAAATATGGTGTTAGCCCACCACATTTTTTGGTGTTGACGGCTCGTCAACACCATAAATTGATGTTGAGAAATGCTGTTGGCCATGGTGAACACTAAATAATTGTGTTGAGGCCAGTTCAGCACGAAATAATAGCGTTGGTCAACACCAATAAAGGTTGTTGAAAATGGCTCAACACCATATCTTGTTGTTCACTGGTAAGTGCTAATACCGGCTCAACACCAATTAATGGTATTGGCCATCACCAATAAACGGAGTTGGAGATATATGGTGTCGGTCGAATTTCAACACCATTTTTCTGGTTGTGTAATATTACAATATGTAGGGATGTTTTCTCGGATAACTGGTATACAATTTGGTAAATAAACAAAAAAAATGATTTATTTAATTCTGCACAAAATAAAACAGAACAAATATCCAAGTTGACGTTTGAAATAGGGCTGCCGTTCGTATACATTTGTGCATGGATTTTCTAATATATCTAAAATATGACACCTTGAACCAAAACGAATCTAATGTTTTCAGTCACCATAAATACCGTGATATCACCATAATTACCGTGATATCACCATAAATACCGTGTATTACTTTGCTTCAAGGTTTCATATTTTACATGCATTACAAATAATTCATCCCGAAATGTATACATATAACCGAAAACAGATATGTAGGCGCATTTCAAACGTCACTTTTAATTGCCAGAAATTACAGGATAAACTTGGGTCTTTTTTTTTCATCTGTACGAATCAGAGTTTTGTTTGGCTTCACTGACGTAACATCTAAGGGAGATTATCCTGTGTAAGCATCACTTCTTGCTTGCAGTATACCCGAAATTCGTTCACATTCCATAGTCCCGAACTTAAGTTTTAGCTCAGGCATCCATCCGCAGCTTTTCCCGGTGCTGATCTGGGCTACCGATCTACCCCCCTCCTCCCATAAACAATGTGACAAAAATATAATTTATTTCGCCATTTCCTAAGGACATACCAGACTTTGGACTGACAAGACTTTATAATAGCGAAAATTTGTTTTTAGCATTGCTTCAGAAATGTAAACAAATCACCTCCTCTTGATCCTCACGCATTCCCGCTTTCTAAATTTAGAGTCCCGTATTATTGTTTTGTCGTCTGCATCCATATAAAACTAAAAATTTATATGAAAATTGACAGTTTTCGTGGACCCCTGCTCACTTGAATCGTAAGTTTATACCTTTTATAATTTTTCTCATGTAAAATCCCGTTAGACACATTTAGTACATATATTATTTAGAGGTTATTATATGATCATTTTCATATCATACTCCTTATCAACCCGAGACACCCATATCAGCCCGAGAGCCGCAGGCCCGAGGGCTGATATGGGTGTCGAGGGTTGATGAGGAGTATGATATGAAAATGATCATATCATAACCTTTTTATCATATGTCTATCCTTGATATGAGCGCTTTTGTATATGTAGTGCAATACATTTGCTAAAAGGTCGTAATGTATGAAGTTATGACGAACAACCATTTTTCCTTTCAGAGATAGGCTAACCTTACAGTTACAAACAGAAAAACACAAGAGAATGTGTTATCGTAAATTGTAACGTTTTCCTCAATTTACAACAAATGTATTGACATAAATAAAAACAACCAGGTTTTATCGTAAATTGTAACGTTTACTTTTAGAGGATTAATAATTTACAACAACTGTATTGACATAAATAAAAACAACCAGGTTTTATCGTAAATTGTAACGTTTACTTTTAGAGGATTAATAATTTACAACAACTGTATTGACATAAATAAAAACAACCAGGTTTTATCGTAAATTGTAACGTTTACTTTTAGAGGATTAATAATTTACAACAAATGTATTGACAGAAATTAAAACGATCAGGTTTATCGTAAAATGTAACGTTTACTTTTTAAAGTTTCAATAATTCACAACAAATGTATTCACATAACTAGAACAACCAGGTTGACCGTATAAAGTGTAACATTTACTGTTAAAGTTTCAATGCCGGTAATTTACAACAAATGTATAATATTGTCATAAATATTATAGGAACAATTAGGTGTATAAAAAGGTAACTCCGAGAAAAGAAAAATTATTCAAAAATTATTCAGAGTCGCTGTTAGTGTCACAGTCCGTGTTCGAGGTATGTGTTCGTTTCCGCGAATGACTTGGAGTATTGTTTTTCTGGTTGTGTAATATTACAATATGTAGGGATGTTTTCTCGGATAACTGGTATACAATTTGGTAAATAAACAAAAAAAATGATTTATTTAATTCTGCACAAAATAAAACAGAACAAATATCCAAGTTGACGTTTGAAATAGGGCTGCCGTTCGTATACATTTGTGCATGGATTTTCTAATATATCTAAAATATGACACCTTGAACCAAACCGAATCTAATGTTTTCAGTCACCATAAATACCGTGATATCACCATAATTACCGTGATATCACCATAAATACCGTGTATTACTTTGCTTCAAGGTTTCATATTTTACATGCATTACAAATAATTCATCCCGAAATGTATACATATAACCGAAAACAGATATGTAGGCGCATTTCAAACGTCACTTTTAATTGCCAGAAATTACAGGATAAACTTGGGTCTTTTTTTTTTCATCTGTACGAATCAGAGTTTTGTTTGGCTTCACTGACGTAACATCTAAGGGAGATTATCCTGTGTAAGCATCACTTCTTGCTTGCAGTATACCCGAAATTCGTTCACATTCCATAGTCCCGAACTTAAGTTTTAGCTCAGGCATCCATCCGCAGCTTTTCCCGGTGCTGATCTGGGCTACCGATCTACCCCTCCCCCTCCCATAAACAATGTGACAAAAATATAATTTATTTCGCCATTTCCTAAGGACATACCAGACTTTGGACTGACAAGACTTTATAATAGCGAAAATTTGTTTTTAGCATTGCTTCAGAAATGTAAACAAATCACCTCCTCTTGATCCTCACGCATTCCCGCTTTCTAAATTTAGAGTCCCGTATTATTGTTTTGTCGTCTGCATCCATATAAAACTAAAAATTTATATGAAAATTGACAGTTTTCGTGGACCCCTGCTCACTTGAATCGTAAGTTTATACCTTTTATAATTTTTCTCATGTAAAATCCCGTTAGACACATTTAGTACATATATTATTTAGAGGTTATTATATGATCATTTTCATATCATACTCCTTATCAACTCGAGACACCCATATCAGCCCGAGAGCCGCAGGCCCGAGGGCTGATATGGGTGTCGAGGGTTGATGAGGAGTATGATATGAAAATGATCATATCATAACCTTTTTATCATATGTCTATCCTTGATATGAGCGCTTTTGTATATGTAGTGCAATACATTTGCTAAAAGGTCGTAATGTATGAAGTTATGACGAACAACCATTTTTCCTTTCAGAGATAGGCTAACCTTACAGTTACAAACAGAAAAACACAAGAGAATGTGTTATCGTAAATTGTAACGTTTTCCTCAATTTACAACAAATGTATTGACATAAATAAAAACAACCAGGTTTTATCGTAAATTGTAACGTTTACTTTTAGAGGATTAATAATTTACAACAACTGTATTGACATAAATAAAAACAACCAGGTTTTATCGTAAATTGTAACGTTTACTTTTAGAGGATTAATAATTTACAACAACTGTATTGACATAAATAAAAACAACCAGGTTTTATCGTAAATTGTAACGTTTACTTTTAGAGGATTAATAATTTACAACAAATGTATTGACAGAAATTAAAACGATCAGGTTTATCGTAAAATGTAACGTTTACTTTTTAAAGTTTCAATAATTCACAACAAATGTATTCACATAACTAGAACAACCAGGTTGACCGTATAAAGTGTAACATTTACTGTTAAAGTTTCAATGCCGGTAATTTACAACAAATGTATAATATTGTCATAAATATTATAGGAACAATTAGGTGTATAAAAAGGTAACTCCGAGAAAAGAAAAATTATTCAAAAATTATTCAGAGTCGCTGTTAGTGTCACAGTCCGTGTTCGAGGTATGTGTTCGTTTCCGCGAATGACTTGGAGTATTGTACATGTTGATAGTAATATTACCACCCTGGATTTGTGCGCCCGGAAATAGGTTGAATGTTGACACTTTACGACTGCTACAGCTTTGTCGGTCCTGACATGGGAGCTGAAGATCTATCACCACAGGCGGATTAGGAGGTATATGGAGATTAAAAACTGAAGTCTGGCCCTCTGTAGAAGTTGTTTCCTCTTTCTCATACGTCTGTATAGTACGGAGCATTACTAGTTCCTGTGATGATGTAAGCAAGTTTCTGTCATCATTCTGAGGGACAGGTGGTTCAGTGGATTCAACAGAGGAAAGATTAGACATAATATCAGACATTTCTCTCTGTTGCTCTATTGATGCAGAGCTATAGTGATTAATGGAGGCAATGTTGCGGTGGCCAGTCATCTGCATAATCTGTGTAGGAGCTATTCCACTATGTACCAGAGAAGTAACTGTTGTTTTCCGTGCCGAGTGATTAACTTTCCTTCCGCTTATTCCCGCTTTCTCGCACATTATTCTCATGATTGATCCGATCTTGTTCTTGCCCATATTTTGTCTAGAAAACCAAGAAGAGTTAGAACTGGATTTGAAGTTCGCATTGACAGACAGATAAAAGGCGGAGTCTGGGTCAGCATTAAGATCATGTGGTCTATGAGCCTTATACTGCTTGTAAGCTTCCACTGGGCACATGGGATTTCCTGAAATTAAAATTAATATTTTGAGTAAATATTCAATTAGCCCCTTGTATGTGGTGACAATCTAGTCATATCTATGATATGTAATATGGCGATATAAATGACACTGGCAATATCAATGACAATGACACTGGCAATATATAAGTATACACCCTGTTTCCGTATGTTATTAACATTGTTAAATGAAGTGTTGTTTCCGGGAATAATCAATGTCAATGATGGGGGGGGGGGGGAGAGACTGTGATTGTATGCTTCTAGAGGGCGCTGTGATCAGCTGAATAAACTATTCTATTCTATCTATATGGATATGTTCCTTCGTGGAAGGCAAATTATGTTTTTTCATTCCCATCATTTACATGTACTTGTATTTTCTTTGATTAAACCTGTACACGTTAATATGTTGTTAATTAATGCTGTTTTTATATATTTTACTATTTACCATGCCTTACTATATATTTATCTACTACTAGTAGGCCAACATGTGTCTGAAATAAAGTTATTATTATTATTATTAAATCAAATGATATTCTTTTATTAATTCACCAACTAGCATTATACATTCCATTTTATCCAATATTTCTTAGTTTTTAATTTATTTTATTTTTGCTGATTATTATTGTTTGTGTGTCACTGTAACTTGTATTGTAAGTTGGTATTGATGCGTCTCAGTCTGACTTAGCCTAATATATTTAAGCTTATATTTACCTGGCAATGCAAACATCTTTGGGGGGAAAGGCCGACCTGTACCAGTAGCACCGGTTCTGGTTTTTGTCGTTCTCTCGTTGTACTGCAGGTACTCTGCACTGGTGGTAGAGTCCTCCATCAACTCCACGTCGCCCCATCTCATGTCAATATGTTCCTGACGACTGCGAAGTCCAAAATGGGTCGTGTTGTTCCACCACATTGTGTTGATCAGAGATGTTGGTGAACCTGAAATAAATTATACACCGAAAGCATCATTAAAGTGTTTTTTTATCAAATTTGTTTGGTAGACTGTACTTACAACTACAACTACAAATGCAACAATAAATTATCGATCATTATTACAGGGGCGTCACTAGGATTTCAAAAGGGGGGGGGGGGTGAATGTTTTCCATTTCCAAGGGCGGATGAAAGTTCATAGTGATTTGCACAAAGCTAAAATAAGGGAATCCTGTGATACCAACCATGCCAACAGGGGAGGGTCAAGAGGGGAGGGTCAAGGGGCCTCTTAAGTTGCAGGGTCCTAGGTTGCTGGAGATTCCCCCCCCCCCTTCGTATATCTGCCCTTGCATGATTTCCCATTTTTCACCATCCTAGGAATGCGCACGAAGGGCGCACGTTTTTAGGGGGTCTGGGCGCTGGAAAATTAATAACTTTTTACGCTTTTTTCCTGCATTTTAGCATATTTTAATGCTAAACTAAGATTTTATATCTTACATAATTGTCATATTTCCAATCTACGGACAAAAAGTGGGGTGCGTTCGCACCACACGCACCATGGGTAGCGACGCCCTTGTATTATTAAAGTAAATTAAGTTATGAACTGAATATTTACATTAAATACATACCAACACAGAGCTGTCCTTTGGAACAGAGCATCGCTATGTCATCTTTAGTGAGAGAATCTGCTTGATTCGGTTTATTCCCCTTTCCTTTGGCCTTCAAATCTTTGCATTTTGCTGTCAATACATCGCGGGAATGATTAAATACCACGTCAGTCAGAATATCTGAGCCGTAAGATTTCTCCCGTAAATATCTGTTGATGCTGGACTGAAATGATTTCAGTGTTGTTGGTTCATATTCCGCTTGGTCAGACTTCCTCACGTTAAGAAAAAATCGAGCCAGCAAAGTGTTCAACTTGTCAGAGTCTATATCCTCGGGGTTTCGAAACTCATTCAGCGAAACGAGGTAAGACTGGAATAACTTCACATCGCTCTGTGTTTTCCTGGCAGTATTTTTATTCCGCATGGAATCCACAAATTCGTCCGTGTTGTCATCTGTGTTAAAACGACCTTATTCACTTGCCAGGTCTTCTAGTTCCATGATTCGATTCGCTAAAGAGTCTAAGACCCTTTCTCCCTCGTCGCGTCTCAGTGACTGGAGCGTGAGCAGACGACAGTGCCTTCTCTGGTTGCGTGACGTGTGCAAATATTTACTTCGGGCGCTCGCACGCGCTGTGACGTCCGAGGTGCGATACGACTTGGGGGTGTGATACGACTGCATGTTATCGCATGGGCTGCGATAACACCACACGGAAATGGATAGTACTGCATATACAAAAGCGCCCATATCAAGGATAGACATATGATAAAGTATATTATCCCGAAGTATCGAGGCTTAGAATGTAGTATTCATGGAGATATTAATTTTCTAAGAAAATACGGCCCCGATAGGATTTGTGATTGCCTGTGTGCCGCCATTTTGATTTTCATCGAACGCTGAATTCTGAAGTACAGAAAATTACTGATCTGTTATTTTTAGGAATTTATTTGGAGTTTAAGAATTATATATCTTATAAATACAGGTCTTCGGACTTACCTTGTTATAAACGTTTGAGTCTGGTGACGTATAGTTTTCTGTAGTTTGGCGATCATACTTGCTGTGATTGGAGTAAAGTCAATGTTTTTACCGCATGAACTTTTCGTACATGTGACCGCACTTTCAGTGCTAGGGAATCTGCCCTCCTTTGGCAGGGAAGCATTCACATCGGAAATTAAAGTTAGCATCACGTAGTTCAGAAGCCTTGCTTCAAAGTAATATATGGTTCAAGGACTATTTCGTCGAAATTCAGACCTATTTTTGTGGTCAAAGTAGATATATCCCTTCCTGAATGCAACGTTCAAAAACTTTGGCCGCCCTGTTGAAAATTCTGCAGTCTGTGGAGTGACGTCACGATTTTCGTCAGTTTACATTTTCCGGCCAATCAAAACACTCCATCCCATTCAGTTCTGATATAGGCCATAGCAATTTACGTCACTGGTTAACAACCAAACAGTATAAAAGGACGCGAAAATCCATGGAGTATCACTCGGTCTCGGAGAGGCGAAGAGTGAACATCTCTGCCAGTCCAGCCAAGCACCATACACAGAAGCTTAGTACCGAAGATACAAGCATCCATGGTAAAGACAAGACAAGATATAGTTAAATTGAATAAGTTTAATCTATAAATAACGATATATAAGGATATAACCCACAGTGAGCCTCAGTCATCCACAGTGAGCCTCAGTGATCCACAGCAAGCAACAGTCACCCACAGCTAGTCACAGCAAACCTGAGCTAATCTTAGTATTTATATACTGAGAAATACTGGACATAAATTTACAGAATAACATTAATATGGGAAGAAAATTTGGACAATAAATTCAGTGACATCCACAGAGAGCCACAGTGAGCCTCAGTCACCCACAGCGAGCCACAGTCATCCACAGCGAGCCTCAGTCAACCACAGTCATCCACAGCAAATCTGAGCACGTCTTAGTGACTGATATTAAAATAAATTCAACACAAGTCAAGTTTCGTCTGAATTTATTAAGATAATTATCATAATGTGGAAATTAAAGAAATAAATCCACAGTGGGTCACAGTGAGCCACAGATATCCACAGCAATCTTGAGTGAGCCTCAGATTCCTGAAACAAGTTGGTCCGCAACAGGCAATCACAATATATAGTACCCATAGGAACTTCTTACCTTAAGACCATCTTTTTAGGGAAATATTGCCCCTGAAGAAAATATCCTAGGAACTTTTACGTTTCACCACTGAATATCGCCTCTGAAGAAATTACCCAAGGAACTTTTATCACAGGAGCCAATAATAGCGACAGAGCATTATAGGATCAAAACTGGCATACTATTTGATGTTGTACTTCTTGTAAATAAATTCAAGACTTGTTGATGTTCAATTTAAAGAACTTGTTCAGACAATTGATGATTTTTAAAGATAAGGAAGAGTAAGATATCATATAGTATTGTGACAGAGACCAGACCTGCTGACGTAACGAGTTACAGCTATAGCAATTGAAAGAGGGGTAATCCTACGAACTTACCTGGTAGCGGCGTCTCCTTAGAGTAAACCAGCTCCAGAAGTTACCAAGGACAGTTCAAGTAAACAGGTGAAGAAAATAGGTGAAGTTAACAGAAGAAGGTAACGGAAGAAAGCCAACAGAGATTAAAGGAAGAAATTAACAGGTGAAGTTAATAGGAGACAATTAACAGAAAAAGTTAAATAAACAAGGCAGCAGTGAACCCTAATGAACGAAGCTAACCAGCATGGGTAAAAGACCAAATTAACTGAAAGATAAGTAATACGACAAGCAGACGCTTTAATAAGAGAATAAGGGCGATAGAGAAACGAGAATAACTTACCTTGAAGAAGTATATGGTGGCAGCGAAAACGTGAACATAGTAAATTAAGGATAAGAGTTACCCCTAGTGAAAATCCGCTACTATTTGGTGGCAGATGTGGGATTGTAAGCTGTAGCCAATCAGAGAAGACCATGCCTAGACGTCGTGCAGAAATGGACCCTGAAGTTTCCTTCAATTTGGAAACTCATCATGAAGAGGATGAAAATGGAGATCCCTCTCCGAGACTAACTCCACGTGAATCAGGAGGACATGGCGATTCTGTTCACGTGTATCGTCCTCAAAGTCATCGCCAGATGAAGCTTGAAAGCTACAGTGGGGACACTTCTTGGAAAGAATATTACCAAGTCTTCAAAACGATCTCTCGGATAAATCAATGGAGCCAACAAGAGAAAGCTGATTATCTCTTTGCTCATCTGCGTGGTCCTGCAAGACAACTAGCCTGTACGCTAACAGATGAGGAACAACAAGATTTCGATAAATTGGTAGTCGTCCTCAGCTCTCGTTTTGGACCCAGTGACCAAGCTGAATTGTACCTCGCAGAGCTCCGGGGTAGAAGACGTAAAACAAGGAAACACTACGGGAGCTTGGACAGGCAATCCGTAAGCTTGCAACACTTGCTTATCCAGGAATGACATCTCATCACTTACAGAGACTTTCCAAAACACATTTCATTGACGCCTTGGAAGATGCAGAGCTGAGAATGCAGGTGTATCAAGCCAAACCCGAGGATCTTCAGCAAGCAGTTAATCTGGCCCTAGAAATTGAGGGATACCGCAAAATAGAAAATTTGTTAGGGAAGTCACGGAGAAATCTCAAGGGGAACTGGAGAAAAGAATTAGGGAATTACAGGAAATGTTAAAGAAGGTACCAACTGGTGAAACCATGACCAATGGATACAGGCAACCAAAGGAAAGACGTCCATTGTCCAGCATAGAGTGTTACACGTGCCACGAAAAAGGACACTATAGCCGGGATTGTCCAAACAAGAAGGCCACGGACAAGACACACTCGGGAAACTGGGAACAACCGACCATAAGGGGCAAGGGGAGGTTGTAAAGCCCGAAAAGCCCCAAATAAAGTCGTCGAAATGACATGGGAACCTCTCGAAGATAAAAGAAGAACCATATATAAGTGATTGTTCTGCAGCTCACCTGATGAAGACAGCAAAGATCGGATATAATGTTCCGGTGCTAGAGGTGGGAGAGAGAAGAACTGAGAGTGGACTTTATATTCCAGTTCAAATAGGGGACATTCAGATTTCATTTCTAATCGATACTGGAGCTTGTGTTTCAATTCTATCAAAGAGAGTGCTATTCCGTTTACCCCTGAAAGATCAACCGGAAATAAAGCCCACTGACGTCCAGTTGGTTACTGCAGACCATACGCCACTTAGTATCATCGGGATGTACGAATTGGATCCAGGGATATTGCCTGAGCCAACCAAATTAAAGATGGTTGTGGCAGATATCAAGAACGATGGTATTCTCGGAATGGACTTCTTAATGAAATTCAATTGTGAAATTCATCTTCAGAGGAGAAGTATAACCTGTGAAGGGTTACAAATTTTGTGTACCAGAAAACCGGAAGAAACAGGATATTGTCGTCTAATAGTTCCCCAGACTGTAACAATTCCCCCTGGCGAACAAATGATTATCCCAAGTAAGTCCACAGGATCTTGCCAGGAGATCTTGGGAAAATGGGCCATATGTGAACCTTTGGCAAATAAACAAAAACATGCACAAATGGTCATAGGTAGAACTCTTGTGGATACAGAGAGGGAATTTTTCCCATTACGGGTCATTAATACAGGAGCTGACCCTGAAATAGTACACAAGGATACAACCATAGCAGTAATGAGCCCGATTATCTCAACTTCTGGAATAGTGAAGCAAGAAGATGAAATTATCAAAGAAGAGATGGAAGACACATTCCCCAAGTATGTCTGCAATGTTAGACAAGTGCAGTCAGAACTACCAGAACATTTAAAATCTGTGTATGAAAGAAGTACAGAGAAGATGGAGCCTCAGGATAAATGCAAGGTAAAAGCACTGCTGTTGGAATTTCCAGACATCTTTGCAAAGGACGATGCTGATTTAGGCAGGGCTGAGGTGTGAAACATTCCATCAACACAGGAAATGCTCCTCCATTGCGACAAGCACCAAGACGTCTACCAATACAGAAGCAAGAGGAGGCTGACAAACAGATTAATGATATGTATGACAGAGGTATTATTGAAAGGTCAACCAGTCCTTGGGCATCTCCAATTGTACTGGTGACCAAGAAAGATGGCAGTACCCGATTCTGCGTGGATTATAGACGTCTAAACAATGTAACTGTTAAAGATGCTTACCCCCTGCCCAGAATAGATGATTCCCTCAACTCACTCCATGGAGCCAGGTGGTTTTCCACCCTTGATTTGGCTAGCGGATACTGGCAAGTAGATTTAGATGAGGATGCAAAGAGAAAATCAGCATTTATCTCCAGGAGTGGACTGTGGCAATTCAAGGTCATGCCATTTGGCCTGTGCAATGCTCCCTCAACCTTCGAAAGACTTATGGAAATGGCACTAGCGGGATATCAGTGGAGCATCTGCCTGGTATATCTAGATGACGTCATCATTTTTGGGAAAACACTAGATGAAGCCATAGACAACCTAAGGAAGGTATTCCAGCGGCTGCGACAAGCTCATCTCAAGCTGAGGCCAAAGAAGTGTCATTTATTCCAGCAAAAGGTGGGTTACCTAGGTCATGTGGTATCAGCAGAAGGTATCTCTACTGATGAAGGAAAGATAAAGGCTATCAAAGACTGGCCAACCCCGACTAATGAACATGAAGTTAGAAGTTTTCTTGGCTTAGCATCTTACTACCGACGATTTGTTAAGAATTTTGGAGAAATTGCAAGACCCCTGCATCGCTTGACAGAAGTAAACAGAGAGTTTTTGTGGACTGAAGAATGCGAAACTTCCTGCCGAAAGTTACAGCATCTGTTAATGAACAGCCCTATATTAGCTTATCCCAGTTCTCATGGGGATTTCATTCTTGATACAGACGCCAGTGGATATGGTATTGGAGCTGTTTTAACCCAAAATCAAGGTGTCCAAGAAAAGGTTATCGCATACGCAAGCAGGGTCCTCAGTAACGCCGAAAGGAACTACTGTGTCACCAGGAGGGAACTTCTTGCAGTAGTAACTTTTGTCAAACACTTCAGACATTATCTTATAGGTCGACACTTCACTATAAGGACGGACCACAGCGCTCTTAGATGGTTGCTGAATTTCAAAGAACCCGAAGGACAGATTGCACGTTGGTTGGGCATGTTGAGCACTTTTGACTTCGACATTATACACCGACCCGGAAAGCAACACGGCAATGCTGATGCTCTGTCAAGAAGACCAAGTAAATGGTGTGGGTTATGAAGAACCTGATGGTAACCTTATTCTTCCTATCTTGGCACCCGAGGAAAAACGAAGTGTCACAGTCCAAACTGACCACACTGGGCCTATTGAAACGACAATAACTAAGGTCAAGTGCTGGAGTTATAAGGAGAGAGGATTTAGAAAACGTAAGAACTTTAAGTTAGCTGACAGCAATAATTCACAAAGACATGTTAATGTTGTAACAAGACAACAGAAGCAGAGATTAGACACTGAGCCTCAAGCAGCCTCAAATGACGATCTTTGGTCAAATGAACGTTTGAAGGAGGCACAAGAGTGTGATGCTGATTTGAAGGGGATAATTACTGCTAAGCGCCAATCTGTCGAACAACCAACCTGGGAAAAGATCTCATCTCAGAATAAAGTCACCACGGCTTATTGGGCAAAATGGAATCGTTTGAGCTTTATAGACGGAGTTCTTCATCTTAAATGGGAATCAGATGATGGATCCGGATATCGGTGGTTATTGGTGTTACCCAGGAATCTGCTTAAAGAGGTTTTCCATCAACTTCATGCGGCAAAGACCGTAGCACATCTTGGACTCCAGATGACTTACACCAGAATTTCAGATCGGTATTACTGGTATGGAATGAGACAGGATATCAAACTGTTGTGTAGGCAATGTGACACATGTGCATCCCGAAAGTCATGTCCTATGTGGCAACGTGCACCCTTACAGCAGTACCAAGTTGGAGCTCCGATGGAGAGGATCTCTGTTGATATCTTGAGACCATTACCAAAATCTAACAAGGGAAACAAGTATATCCTCGTGGCAACCGATTACTTCACACGATGGACCGAGGCCTATGGTATTCGAAACCAGGCAGCAGAAACAGTTGCCGACAAGATAGTTAAGGAATTTATCTGCAGATTTGGAGTTCCAAAACAAATACACTCAGATCAAGGGTCGAATTTTCAATCTAAGCTCTTCCGGGAAGTTGGCGACTGCTGGATATAGATTAAACCTGTACAACCCCTTACCATCCACAGTCAAATGGAATGGTCGAGCGATTCAACCGTACATTAGAGGATCGTCTTGCAATGATGGTGAAGCAAAATCAGAGGGACTGGGATGAACAGTTACCTTTTGCTCTCATGGCATACAGATCTTCAATTCACAATGTCACTCAAGAGACTCCAAAGATGATGATGATGATGGGAAGCGAAACACCACTGCCACTGGATCTGATAACTGGAAAAGGTCCAGATATGGTAACTACTGAAGATACAGAGTATGCGGAACAGCTACGAGAATGAATAGAAGTTCCACATGAGAGAGCCAGGGAGTCACAAAAGAAAAACACTGTTCGACAGAAGAGAAATTATGATCTTCGGAAACATGGAAGTCCATATAAGGTCGGAGACTTGGTTTGGTTATATGAAAGCACCAGAAAGAAGAATCTTACTGCAAAACTGTCTTGCAACTGGAAAGGCCCGTACCAAGTCATCAGCAAGCTTGATGATACAGTGTATCGTGTGCAGCTCAATCGGCAGTCTCGGACAAAAGTAGTACATTTTGACCGTCTGAAACTTTATGAAGGGAACACTTGGAAGGGATGGCCTATTACCAAAGATGACAAATAGGACTGACGGCTAACACGACTGAACCAGACCATATGGTATTAATGAGCATCTCTAATAGAAACTTGTTCTTTGCAGGACATGTCGGAACCACCCCACAAGTGCCTGTGTGGAAATGCATACAAAAATCAGTCCGGATTGACCAGGCATAGGCTTTCCTGTCAACTAATAAATGACAAGCCTGGAACCAAGTGTGTGTTCTGCCAGGAAGTATTGGAAGGGGATGAAACCCTTCGAGAACATCTTGAAGACTGCTACAAAGCTCCTTGGACGAAGGTGACGACAAAAACTGTCAAACGGCCAAAGATGGATGCTCTCCGGAGAATGTTGGAAAAAAGGAAGCAGTCCAGTGGAACCCGGGACCTGATGGCCACAGCACCATCGTGTGTGGTGTACAGGCAGAAGCTTGGATTGGACCCTACCACTTGAGTAAAAAAACCCAAGACCCCTGCCTCCACTGTATCAGAACCTGAAAAGGAAGTCTCAGATATACTCCAACCAAAGCCGACTAGCCAGTCTCCTTTCTTGCCGGAACTGTCACCTTCTCCTGTAGTGATCTCGTCAGTGAGTTCGCCGAAGTCCATACGTCCAGAAGTTCCAGTTCTGGAACAAGTTGATGAAGCCGCCCCGAACACCGCAGCTGCGAACCCATCACCAGCCCCAACGGTCAATACGGAGGAATTAGCGGGTCAGGAAATCCCCACCATCATCTCACCGAGGATAGACACGTTGGACCTTTGGGAGCATTGCCACTCGTTGGTGACAACGTTACTGCCCAGTGGGAAAAAGGTCGTCAGAGAAGTTGTACAGGCCCGATCCAGTGAAGCTTGCACCCTCTGTGAAAGAAGAAATTAAAAATTGAATGACAATAATCTTTCTCTTTATGGACAGTAAAACAAGACATATTTGTTAAATTAAGTTAAAATATTTGAATCCGTTTACAGAGTAAGTTGTGTACATTTATCGTTATAAACTGTTGGAAGTTGAAAGCAATAGTTGACTTGATTTTTGTGAATGCCAGTTTAGAGGGAATTCTTTGTTCGGGGTCGAACAAACTTAGGGGGGAATAATGTGACAAAAATATAATTTATTTCGCCATTTCCTAAGGACATACCAGACTTTGGACTGACAAGACTTTATAATGGCGAAAATTAGTTTTTAGCATTACTTCAGAAATGTAAACAAATCACCTCCTCTTGACCCTCACGCATTCCCGCTTTCTAAATTTAGAGTCCCGTATTATTGTTTTGTCGTCTGCATCCACATAAAACTATATGAAAATTGACAGTTTTCGTGGACCCCTGTTCACTTGAATCGTAAGTTTATACCTTTTATAATTTTTCTCATGTAAAATCCCGTTAGACACATTTAGTACATATATTATAGTATATTATCCCGAAGTATCGAGGCTTAGAATGTAGTATTCATGGAGATATTAATTTTCTAAGAAAATACGGCCCCGATAGGATTTGTGATTGCCTGTGTGCCGCCATTTTGATTTTCATCGAACGCTGAATTCTGAAGTACAGAAAATTACTGATCTGTTATTTTTAGGAATTTATTTGGAGTTTAAGAATTATATATCTTATAAATACAGGTCTTCGGACTTACCTTGCTATAAACGTTTGAGTCTGGTAACGTATAGTTTTCTGTAGTTTGGCGATCATACTTGCTGTGATTGGAGTAAAGTCAATGTTTTTATCGCATGAACTTTTCGTACATGTGGCCGCACTTTCAGTGCTAGGAAATCTGCCCTCCTTTGGCAGGGAAGCATTCACATCGGAAATTAAAGTTAGCATCACGTAGTTCAGGAGCCTTGCTTCAAAGTAATATATGGTTCAAGGACTATTTCGTCGAAATTCAGACCGATTTCTGTGGTCAAAGTAGATATATCCCTTCCTGAATTCAGCGTTCAAAAACTTTGGCCGCCCTGTTGAAAATTCTGCAGTCTGTGGAGTGACGTCACGATTTTCGTGAGTTTACATTTTCCGGTCAATCAAAACACTCCATCCCATTCAGTTCTGATATAGGCCATAGCAATTTACGTCACCGGTTAACAACCAAACAGTATAAAAGGACGCGAAAATCTATGGAGTATCACTCGGTCTCGGAGAGGCGAAGAGTGAACATCTCTGCCAGTCCAGCCAAGCACCATACACAGAAGCTTAGTGCCGAAGATACAAGCATCCATGGTAAAGACAAGACAAGACAAGATATAGTTAAATTGAATAAGTTTAATCTATAAATAACGATATATAAGGATGAACACAGGGATTTCCTGGATTTCAACTTCTTCTTTTATTAAACACGACGTTTCGCTAAGTCTGCCCTTAGCATTCTCAAGTGTATAATTGTACATCATAGGATGTTCATACTTGTACTACTTCTATATGTCAAATCGAATGACACTTCAAAATGTCATTCAAAAGTGATATATAAGGATATAACCCACAGTGAGCCTCAGTCATCCACAGTGAGCCTCAGTGACCCACAGCAAGCAACAGTCACCCACAGCTAGTCACAGCAAGTCTGAGCTAATCTTAGTATTTATATACTGAGAAATACTGGACATAAATTTACAGAATAGAAAATTTGGACAATAAATTCAGTGACATCCACAGAGAGCCACAGTTAGCCTCAATCACCCACAGCGAGCCACAGTCATCCCCAGCGAGCCTCAGTCAACCACAGTCACCCACAGCAAATCTGAGCACGTCTTAGTGACTGATATTAAAATAAATTCAACACAAGTCAAGTTTCGTCTGAATTTATTAAGATAATTATCATAATGTGGAAATTAAAGAAATAAATCCACACTGAGTCACAGTGAGTCACAGTGAGCCACAGATATCCACAGCAATCCTGAGTGAGCCTTAGATTCCTGAAACAAGTTGGTCCGCAACAGGCAATCACAATATATTGTACCCATAGGAACTTCTTACCTTAAGACCATCTTTTTAGGGAAATATTGCCCCTGAAGAAATTATCCTAGGAACTTTTACGTTTCACCACTGAATATCGCCTCTGAAGAAATTACCCAAGGAACTTTTTTCATAGGAGCCAATAATAGGGACAGAGCATTATAGGATCAAAACTGGCATACTATTTGATGTTGTACTTCTTGTAAATAAATTCAAGACTTGTTGATGTTCAATTTAAAGAACTTGTTCAGACAATTGATGATTTTTAAAGATAAGGAAGAGTAAGATATCATATAGTATTGTGACAGAGACCAGACCTGCTGACGTAACGAGTTACAGCTATAGCAATTAAAAGAGGTGTAATCCTACGAACCTACCTGGTAGCGGCGTCTCCTTAGAGTAAACCAGCTCGAGAAGTTACCAAGGACAGTTCAAGTAAACAGGCGAAGAAAATAGGTGAAGTTAACAGAAGAAGGTAACGGAGGAAAGCCAACAGAGATTAAAGGAAGAAATTAACAGGTGAAGTTAATAGGAGACAATTAACAGAAAAAGTTAAATAAACAAGGCAGCAGTGAACCCTAATGAACGAAGCTAACCAGCATGGGTAAAAGAGAAAATTAACTGGAAGATAAGTAATACGACAAGCAGACGCTTTAATAAGAGAATAAAAGCGATAGAGAAACGAGAATAACTTACCTTGAAGTAGTATATGGTGGCAGCGAAAACGTGAACATAGTAAATTAAGGGTAAGAGTTACCCCTAGTGGAAATCCGCTACAATTTGGTGGCAGCGGTGGGATTGTAAGCTGTAGCCAATCAGAGAAGACCATGCCTAGACGTCGTGCAGAAATGGAAGACCTTGACCCTGAAGTTTCCTTCGATTTCGAAACTCATCATGAAGAGGATGAAAATGGAGATCCCTCTCCGAGACCGACTCCACGTGAGTCAGGAGGACATGGCGATTCTGCTCACGTGTATCGTCCTCAAAGTCATCGCCAGATGAAGCTTGAAATCTACAGTGGGGACACTTCTTTGAAAGAATATTACCAAGTCTTCAAAACGATCTCTCGGATAAATCAATGGAGCCAACAAGAGAAAGCTGATTATCTCTTTGCTCATCTGCATGGTCCTGCAAGACAACTAGCCTGTACTCTAACAGATGAGGATCAACAAGATTTCGATAAATTGGTCGTCGTCCTCAGCTCTCGTTTTGGACCCACTGACCAAGCTGAGTTGTACCTCGCAGAGACGTAAAAACAAGGAAACACTACGGGAGCTTGGGCAGGCAATCCGTAAGCTTGCAACACTTGCTTAACCAGGAATGACATCTCATCACTTAGAGAAACTTTCCAAAACACATTTCATTGACGCCTTGGAAGATGCAGAGATGAGAATGCAGATGTATCAAGACAAACCCGATGATCTTCAGCAAGCAGTTACTCTGGCCCTAGAAATTGAGGGATACCGCAAAATAGAAGAGCAAAGAGGCGGACCTCCTCCAAGGAAATTTGTAAGGGAAGTCACAGAGAAATCTCAAGGGGAACTGGAGAAAAGAATTAGGGAATTAGAGGAAATGTTAAAGAAGGTACCAACTGGTGAAACCATGACCAATGGATACAGGCAACCAAAGGAAAGACGTCCATTGTCCAGCATAGAGTGTTACACGTGCCACGAAAAAGGACACTACAGCCGGGATTGTCCAAACAGGAAGGCCACGGGCAAGACACAGTCGGAAAACGGGGAACAACCGACCATAAGGGGCAAGGGGAGGTTGTAAAGCCCGAAAAGCCCCAAATAAAGTCGTCGAAACGACATGGGAACCTCTCGAAGATAAAAGAAGAACCATACATAAGTGATTGTTCTGCAGCTCACCTGATGAAGACAGCAAAGATCGGATATAATGTTCCGGTGCTAGAGGTGGGAGAGAGAAGAACTGAGAGTGGACTTTATATTCCAGTTCAAATAGGGGACATTCAGATTTCATTTCTAATCGATACTGGAGCTTGTGTTTCAATTCTATCAAAGAGAGTGCTATTCCGTTTACCCCTGAAAGATCAACCGGAAATAAAGCCCACTGACGTCCAGTTGGTTACTGCAGACCATACGCCACTTAGTATCATCGGGATGTACGAATTGGATCCAGGGATATTGCCTGAGCCAACCAAATTAAAGATGGT